>VYYJ01002909.1:0-18853 GCA_021029165.1 Cyphoderus albinus | reverse complement strand
TCTTCAAATCCCAACAACACCCCTATCCCACTAATGTCCATTGAGTTCACACACTCAACGACACAACATGGCGAAATCTATACCTCAACACAAACCACATCTCAACTTCGCCAGCGCATAAATACAAAACCAAACTTGCTTTCAAAGGCAGCCCATTTTAATGTGTGTAAGTATTGCAGCCACTCACGCTCGTTGCAACCTAAGGGATATGTTTCTACCTAATTCTGAATGCACCATCGTAATCAGCGCAGTGGATTTGGTATAGATACTAATTTGCAACGCTTATAAGTCAAGCACTTAAAGAAAAGTAAATACTGAAAAAACAAAATTTTGCCATACCTAACCATATTAAATTAACATAAAATTTAGTGAAAAGTCACATAATTTTGCAAAAAAAAAGGTAGACAAAATTCAGAATGTGGAATGTGGTACCGAACTAACGCGAATGTCTTCAGGCGCCATATTGCAGTCAAGTAAATGTTCAAAATGTTGCCAGATCCCGCAACCGAGTTGCCTTCGAAAGCAACATCAAAGCTCGAACGTGATTGTCACTATTTTTCCCCTTTTTGCGTTTGCTCGGTGTCGCACTTTTGAATAGTATGCACTTTTACAATTTAATTTTAACATTAGGTATGGCATGTTTTTTAATTATTTATTTTCTTTAAAGTGTTTTATCGATAGGGGTTGCAACGGGTTGCAAGCTGGTATCTATACCAAATCGAATACGCTGATTACGATGGTGCATTCAGAATTAAGTTGAAACTTAACCCGGACCTTGCAACCGGGGGTAGACTTTTGCAATACCTAACCACGTTAAATCAATAGGAATTGAATTGAAGGTTGCCTTCGAAGGCAACTTGGTTGCGGGATCTGGCAACATATACCTGACTGCATTGTTGCATTCGAAAGCAAAAGGCAGGTTGCCTTTGAAGCAACCTAATACCAGGATCTGGGCACAAAGTCATCACTTTGTTCAACATAATTACAATCACGTCGGCTGTCGGGTAGGGTCACGTCGGGCATCGGGCAAAGTCATATCTGTTGTCGGGCTTAGGTCTGGTCTCAGAGGCGATTTTCTTCTTATCAAAAAAAAGGTTTTCGCTTTATTTAATTACAAATGTTGGTTCGGGTTACGAAAATTTCAATTTGAAATTCACTTATAGGTAGTTAATTCAGGTAAGTTTGTACGAAGAACTTTTTAGAAAAAGTGATATATTTAAAATCAAAGTCAAATACAAAACAATTTGAAAAGTAAAATTAATTTACCTTAATTTTTAATAAAGAACACTGAACAGGTCAGCGTGCGAGTTCCACTTCAGTTTCCTTTAAAATCACCACCTTCAAGATGGCTCCAAGGCGAAATGTGTCGGACAAACTGATTTCAGTTTCGATCCCAGTTCGTAAGCAGAAGTCTCAGTCAACAAGTTCAGAGATCCCCAAGGCTTCGATGAAGATGAAGATACCATCACCTCCACCTCCGGCTGACACTGATGAAATCGAAACTGAAGATGAAAAGACTGAAGAGATTCCTTCCAAGATCCAGTCACCACGTGCAAAGTCCAGAACTTGGACATGGACCTCCACTGTGTCCAAAAAGAACAAGGTCACTCTCCGAAAATATTACATTCCGGTTACACGACGTTCGCTTTCATTGAAAGCTAAGCGGTCAACAGCAACATCTGCCTCTGAGTCAGAATCTACTGGAACCACCACCTCCAAAGGCAAGGCTGAGACACTCGCCGCCGCCGAAATTTGTGCAGCTGTTACGACTTCACCCCCACCTCCGCTGCCAAAGGAAATGGTACCATCACCACCACCAACTAGGAGGATTCTTCGTGCCGGAAAAGTGAATCAAATTCAAGGACAAGGTCAAGGTGAACCTTTGAAAATCGTCGAGGTCAAGGATGTGGGCAAAGTCAAGTCTCCAGAAGACTCCAAGGAATCTACTACGTCCATTTCAAATCAAGATAAAATTATCGCCAGCTTTACTTCCGCCATCGCGCTTGTGATGCTTCGTCCTCGTCGACAAAACGATGTGCCATCGCCATCCACGTCCAAGCCAACTCCCACTCAAGGGTCAAAGTCAACTTCAAAGTCAAAGAACAAGAAGACCACTAAAGGTGGCGGAACCGGGACATCCAAAGACAAAGTCATGATTGGGGGGCCGAGTTTCCTCGAGATGTTCACGACCGACGACCTGAATTTTCTCCAGAACGCTGTGGGAGTGAACGTTTACAGTCACATCGAGCAGCTCAAAAGTGGAGTGGATCCGAAAACTATCATTGAATAGTTACTTAATTAAGTGGTAAGTCATTTAAAAATATGTTAAACTCCCGCTGCTTAGAGTTTAGAAAGTCAATTTATGCGCACACACTTTTAATTAATATTTTCTCCAATTTACTTAATTTGATTAACTCATTTTTATCTCCTCACGCTTTCTTTCTTAGGTCCAAACTCAAGGTCAACATGTACATGGGAAAGGTCAGAGGTCATCACTGAATTATGAAAACGATTATCATAGCATCAATGCTATGTTATATATCTTATGATAATTATATTCTGTATAAATCATGTGCAGTTAGTTGCGTTGTTACAATAAAGCTTTAAAAATAATGTTCCCTGAAATTAAATCAAAACTTTCATTTTATTTGTAGCCAAATGGAAATTTTCATTTTTAATTGTTGAACATCGCTAACAAAAATCTTAAAAGGAAAAACCTGTAAGGTACATAATGGAATTGTATTCTTAAACATAGTATTTTTTAGTATATTTCATACTACATAGCATTACACAATTGATTGAGTAAAATAATTTAATAAATCATAACTATTAATGACACGATACTTTCACTTTGACAATTATTACATTTACGTTTGACAGCTTGAAAATCCTATTGATGTTGAGTTAAAACGTTAAATTTTTCTCGCAGATCCATCATGAATTGGATTTCGTGCTGGAAATCAAAAACAATAAATACTTTTAGTCTTTTAGCAATAAATTATGAATCAAGGTTGTTATTTTAATTAAAATAACCATTTATCATAAGGATGATGAATGAAAATAATTAAATTACCTCGTCTGGGGAATCTGCCTCAGCCTTTCTCTTCAATTCCAGAGTTTTAAGGGAGCTCATTTGTTGGAACACGTGAAAAGACAATCGTGAGAAACAAATGAGTTTCCTCCCTTCGTTTGAGAATTTAAAGGTCTTCAGCTCTAAAAAATTAATTTTTTTATGATTAATTAAAATGGCGAGATTTTAAAATACGTGTCTCTTATTACGTAAAGGTAAAATATGTAGGTTAATTGTGAATTTTGATTAATTATAATTAATTAATTACTTTGAAGACAAGCCATGGACCGTCCTTCGGCAGTCTTGATTTTCTCAATCCAAGTCTCTGTCAACACACCCTGAAACATTTGGCACTCCGCAAAGTCCAGACCCGTGATGATGGAGTCTAATGGAAGATTGTAACCGGTGAGACTCAGAACCTCCAGATTCGGCATGCTCCCATACACGACCTTTGTTAAAAGGCTGTTCGCGGGGATTTCCAGTTTCCGCAAACTCGGGAAGAGCCTGGCGGCTGCGACCATCGCATCTTCGCCGACGTTCGAGGGTAAAACAAGTTTCTCCATGCTGTTCGTCGGCTCCAGTAAACTATTTCCAAAGAACTCCATACAGTCCATGCCAAAGTGCAGGTGCAATTCCTTCAGACATGGGAATAGTCCGACGTAATCAATACCGAGGATGGTCACCATATCAGAGTGCATACTACGGAAGCGGAGCAGCTCCAGTTTTTCCATTCTGGGAAATGTAAATGTCAAGGTTGGCAGTTCCGAAAACCAGCGCGTCATGTAGAACCTCAACTTCAACTGTTGAAGTGTTCTTGTCTGGGTTTCCAAGAATTTTATTAGAAGATCGTTCAGGGTACTGGTGGTGCTGGATACACATATCTCCAGCTTCTTCAGTTTCAGGTTTAACGTGGACCACTTGACCAAATCGATTTTTTCCAAGGGCACGTCTTCGAAATTTATGTAGCTTAGTTTTTTGGAACTTTCAATTACAAACAAGTCTTCAATCACTGGACAAATTGGAAGCCATTCATCCCTTCCCTTCCAATACGACTCGTACCTGACGCTGACCTCCCGGAGATTCGAAGAATTTTCCAGAATGCTACAGACAAAATCTTTGAATCGTTTCCAGAATTCCCGAGTGAGTGCCGTATTTTGGATGAGATGCAGATTGACGTGGGTCAAATCCTTGTAAACGCAATCTCTTGGAAGCTTGTCCTCTATCTTTTTCTGGTTCCGGGGGTCATAATTGATGTCCATCTCCAAGGTCAACTCCTTGACCCAGTCACAGATTGCGGGAAAGTAAGATGAGCAGATTTCCGCTTCCCTGGAATTCCAATAAGCACCCTCGTCGAGGCGGATCTTCAACCGATAAATTGGAAACTCTCCATTGCCCATTTTGGTAATGAAGTCGATAACCGAGTTGTCCAGTGTGATCTGCTTCGATGCCCTTCTTAATGGGGTGGTCGTCACCTGTCTCCATTGCTTATTAGCAAGTCGGGCGGACTTCACGTCGGCGAACGTCACAAATCCGAGAATGTTGTGCCATACCTATTCAACAAACATAACATTCAATTAAAATTAAATTGGAATAAAAATGCTAATATTACTAATAATTAATTTATTTTAAACTTTAAACCTCCTCAGGGAGCTGCTTGATACGCCTCTTCGCAAGATTTATCTTCATCTCCTCAATTTTAGCAAGCGTCAATCTTTTTACCGCTACAAAACATTCCTTATCCACTTCCAAACTGTTGCAGTTGGAAACTGCTTGTCCTGCTCCACTTCGTCGACGGTTAGAAGGTCCCGGATCCTGATTACGCTCGCTTCCAAAATCAATCTTCTCAGCCAAATCGTCACTTTTAACCGATCGACGGTTAAGACGAGCTCTGGCGTCTGCTTTCGGTTTCTTCAAGAACATCCGGCGTTTTACTTTCCTGTTCCCTCGGGATCCTGACACTTCTTCTTGTCGGATCTTCATCTTTTCTCTAAAAGTAATTATAACTTTTCAAAATTCAACACAAAAAAATTAAAACTCATACATAACTAATAAACTCAATTACAATTTGAATATTGATTGTTATGGATCTTCATTTATACAGCAACTATTAAAAAATGTAATTTAAGGTACCTTTGAACACTACCTTTTGAGATTAATCGGAATCAAATCAACCGGACAATTAATTTAATTATGCTCACGATCAGCTGGAGCTGGTTTGTCTAGTTCTATTGAGGATTGGTAACAGAGAGTGGTCGAGTTTCGAGTTAAAGTATTTACACGTACTTACGCAAGCCTTTGTATTCACGAAAAGCTTGAGTATCCGTATTCAGTATTCTATTTGATTATTGAAGTAGAACAATGTTAGGCAGATCTGATACTGATTACTCACCAGCTGATACACCTTTGATTTGATAAAAATATATTTATCTCACTAAATTAAACTTTAAAATTGTTAGAAGAAACTTTCTCCTAATTTTGATCGAAACCGTTTAGCTGAAAAACCAGCTGTTTTTGTTTTGATTTATTTTATTTTTTAAATAAACAGCTGAATTATTTCCGTCGCGTATTTACTCAGAAATTGTATTTTGTCGGGTAGCTCGTCAGCTGGTGCTGGAAGAATTCTCTTGGGTAGCCCTAGCCGGTAACACTGCCAAATAAATAATAATTGAGTTGAAGTAAATAATAATTATGTCATTTTCTAAGATTCCTTCAGCTCAGCTGAGTTGCGGAAAGTAAATACACAAATTTGAAGCTGTTCATTTACCAATTTGCTTTTTAATCAGAAGTGTTTTGATTTTAATTTAATTAAACAGGTGATCCTCTACATCAAGTTCCAGTACTTGGATCAGCGTTTTCGCTCGAGGATTAAAGAATCAGTTGATAAGATCCGGATTCAAATGGAGAAGGTTCCTGATGATCATGAAGACGTTGAGGAGACTGAGATGGAAGGTCAAGTGTTAAACCAGGAGAAACCTAGCTGCAGTCAGATTGAGTGTCGGCAGAAATTCGTCATGCAAGGTGAATTTTAAATCAATAATTAGTTAATAATAATTAATACAGTATGGATACTTAACAGACTATAAATTATAGAATAATTAATTTTCCAAATGCATTATTCTTCAGGAAATCAAAAATTGAGCGAGGGCGTCCCGATCCCGATTGTTCCACTGGACAAACAAGGACTGGATCTGGATTCGGAAACTGGTGAAAAGAGTGGCAGCAGCTCTGAAAAGGATGGGAAATCCGAGGATTCTAAGAAATTCTGTTGTAAATTCTGTGGAAAATCATTCTATCAACGGAGCAGTATGCAAGTTCATGAGCGGGTTCATACTGGCGCTAAGCCCTACAAATGCCGATTTTGCGAGAAAACATTTGCCGCAGCGGGGCATCGAAGTGTACATGAACGGGTTCACACCGGCGTCAAACCCTACAAATGTGCAGTTTGTGGCCAAACGTTCCGTTACACTTCGGCATTAAATCAGCACGGAAATTCGCAACATCCTGGGGAGAAATTTCGGAGCGACAGGAGGACGGAATCGGGTTTTAAGTGCGGTGTGTGCGACCAATTCTTTGCAACTGTTGGCCAGCAATTGGCTCACGAAAGATCACACACGACACCTGCCATCATCACTGCGGCGTCAGGTTTGCAACCAGACCCGCTGGAAGTCAAAACTCAGGAAGAACTCCAGGTCCAGGTTGACATAAAAGAGAGTTCTGGAAATGATAGAAAATCCCGTGATGCAGATCTGAATTCCAAGCCATACGACTGTAAAATATGCGGCAAATCGTTCTCCCAGAAAGGCACTTTGAAAACTCACGAACAACTTCACACAGGCATTAAACCGTTTAAATGCCGATTTTGCGAAAAGACATTTGCACTCGCTGGAAATTGCACGAAACACGAACGAATTCATACAGGCGGCATGCCCTATGAATGTTTAATTTGCGGCCAAAGGTTTCGTCAGAGTAAATCGCTAAAATTTCACGGAGATGAGAAACATCATGGGAAAAACTTTTGGAGCAAGAGCAGGTCTGAATCTTCCTTCAAATGCGACATCTGCTTCAAGGTGTTTGCTACGTTGGACCATAAGTCGACTCACGGACAGTCCCATTCTTCGAGTTCAAAGATGGACCCCGTCGCGACCAGCACCCTCACCTTGGTAACCAAGAAAAAGAAAATTGACAAAAAATCGGATTCCAAAAGCACCGAAACCTTCAAATGCAGTTTCTGTGACCTGGTGTTCAAGCAGATGGGACACAAAATGAATCACGAACGCTCTCACCGGAAGAAGGAAGCGGTTCCCTATACATGCAATATTTGCGGCAGAGTATTTCGAAAGGCGAAACAACTTGAATTACATAATAGAGAAAATCACGGTAACCACGACAACGCCAAGGATGGACCGAGTTCGCAGGCTTCAGATCCAGGTGATGCCGTGGAACCGAGTGAGGGTCACGTCACTCAAGAAGGAGACACTCCAGTCGTGAAGATTGAAAATTCATCCTCGCCCGAATGGAATGATGAAGAAATGGAGGCCGCTGAGTGAATTGGACACTTCGCTTCGCCTAAGTTACATTGCCACATTACATTTTACACGTACATTTATGTATTATTTATTTAGTCTCTGTCTCAGGATTTAGGGACTTGTAGTTAGTTGGGTTGAATTAGGTTGGTCATTTTAAAATCTAATTTTAATGAAATACTATTTAGGTTAAAATCAACACTTTGTAAGATTTTTTGTTCTATGTCTTTCCTTGAAAATGTAAAAAATGTGTGCTCCAGATTCAGAATAGTATGGAATTTATAGTTTCGTAATGAAGATTTTTTTATCAAGAAAATGTGTTTAAAAAAATGGTTGTTAATTTTATGTAATAATTCTGCTTTTAATACTTTTGTTGTTAACGTTTTTAGTTTAATATTTATCTTTCGTAAGTGTTAAAATTATTTTTACGTATGGTAATTACAGAATTAAAAATTGAGAAGTTGTAATAAATGATTTTGAGCAAGTTTAGAAAATAAATCGTTTTCAAAGGCATTTAAAGAGTGGAGGTTGAAATTGAGTTGTTAGAAAATGTGTACAATGTCAATGATTATGAATGATGGATTTAAATTTAATCAAGTATGAATGAACTAATTAATTATGATATAGTTGCACTGTAATTTATTTCATTTCATTAAATTGGAAATCCACAAAGAATTTTGTAAGTTATACAAAGCATAAAAATGAAAATTCAGTGATTTCTGTCTGGGTAGCAATTAAACAGTGCCGTTGACCACACAAGGGGAGTCCTTGTCAAATTTCATGCGCTGGCAACATTCGAAATCTTCGTTTTACGCAGAACCGGTGGGGCAAGACCATAAAATCCACACGCATGGAATTTTCTCCGTTCCGTTAGCTTTTCCAAGTTGTCGTCACTCACCTTACAAAATGTAAATGGAACAAAAAAACTATTTAATTCCTACTGCCTGTATCTACAAATTTGTTTTATTCAATTTTTATTGATTACCGATTACGTGTCAAGTAAAAATTACCTTCGTACAGTTAAAAATCTGCCTATGAGTCAAACAGCCCATTTCCAACAACCGAACCCTTCAAAAATGCACACCTCCGTCAGTTTCACACGCGTACACGGACTCGGTGTTTATATCTTATTTTATCAGATTAGACAAAATGATGCTTGTTTTATTACTGGCACATTTTTATTTTTGTGAGTATAATATTCTAATTTACTTAAGTATTAGAAAGTTTAATTTTTTATCTTACATCTTATCTTGTTAAATTTGAAAAATTTATCTTTATCTGATATCTTATCTTGTTGGATTTGAAAAATTTATCTTTATCTGCTATCTTATCTTGTAGGATTTCAAAATTTATCTTTATTTTCATCTTTATCTTCTTCTGAGCCGAAGTCTATCTTTATCTTTATCTTGTCAAAGAGAAAAATTTATCTTTATCTTTATCTGGTTAAAGCTTGCATCTTGCCCATCTCTGGAGTTTGGTATTTCTATAGTAAATTCTGGTGACACCATACTTGAATCAAATTTAAAGTCGAGAAACCTTTTTACTTTGTAGCACATCTGAATATACCTAAACATACACGCCATGTATTTGTTTAGCAATCAGTTAAATCAGAATCTATTATTGTTTTATATTTCATAATACTTATGGTATGGTTGATTAAATTTAGGCCTGAGGAGCTCCGCAAGATTGAAATTTGTTAGAGCAAGTAAGAGTAAGTTAGTAATTAGTAAGAGCAAACGGGTCTTCTTGGCCTCTTTGTATCTTCTGCTGTCGCTCCTCTTGAAAAGTTGAAGCATAGCGTAAGTAATTTGTAGTATAGAAATCCAAAGCAACCCTTTTTTTAATGTAAGAGCAAGGGACTGTTAAACGCTGTAAGTTTTGAAGCAAATAATGCATGCTCAATTTGTTCTATTCTGTTAAAGAACACTTTACTCTAACGGTGCTTATCCAAAACCAATTTGTTGATAAAGTCAAGGGACTTTGGCGGCATTATTTGCCTGTAGTTGTGGTGACAATTTATTGACACATTAATCTTTGTGTCCATTAAATGACACCTTCTCTAACTTTTCTTTAGTATTTTATTTTCATTTGTTTACCCCCGTGAATATACAAGCATACCTTTTCGGCGATCTGAAGAATTACGAAATTGTCAGCTCCCGTATTGAGCCGATAATAAGGTGTAAATATATATACATTATATTTTAATTACGCTGTGTTGAAATCTCGTTTCCAAAATACTAAAAATTTACAAAAATATCAAATCAGTCACTTGAAATTCACTTTTTAATGTTCACAGAAGTTGGCTGAATAATAATACTATACATTTATACTATAGGTATAACCGGCTTCAGTTGACAATATATTATACGTACCACAGTACCACCTTGATTTGAAGGTTTTATGTTATTATATAACAATTATTTTGCAAAGGATTTGCGGCTATATATGGAAAAAATCTTTTTAAGCTGAAGTGCCATAAGAATCGTCGTACTGATATGATCGACCATTCGTAAGGTTATATGATGATTGTCATGGTGGTACACCGTATGCCCACAATTTAGTTGTTGTATCTTCATAATTACACTGTAGAAATCAAATGGGAACCCTTTAGTTACAACACGACAACGCGTCCTAGAGTTTCACTCTTTTCTCTGCATAAACAAGTTTGGGTTGTGGAAGTATCGACTTCATTTTCCTTTTTGTTTCTAGTATATTTTGCAGGGGAATATGATTTTTATGAGGATTCGAATATATGGGTACATGATTAGTATGAACGCACCAAGAGTTTGCGGCTGTTACTGCCATCTTCCGCTTGTTAGTTTGTATATTTTGAAGTTGTTTGTGTAAGGTAAAATATTTTCACCGTCGATACTATGTACTTTTAATCCCGCACAGTTCCAATATGCATTATTGTGAATCTCTTCCTCTTCTGAATTAATGAAGTCTTTATCACAATGTAGTGGTTAGGGCATATTAACAATGAACGTAATTCGTGTCTACCGCATTGTGAATTTTTCTGTCTTCAGGCATTCAAAGTTTACTTTATTAGAATGTCAAGTTTATTGCATTATAATCTTATCCTATTTTTGACGGGGCCAAATAATTAAAATTGTTTGTTTGTAGTGTATATTGTTCATCATTTCTCAAATGATGACTAATTCATGATTTCAAAACCAGCGATAAAGAACAATAATCATTGCCATGAAGATTATCTGTGTTAAGCTGAAATTTCTCCTTTGATTTTGCATTTGAGACGATACATATTTTGTTCCACCAAGCTTTGTGAAACTTGTGCAAAAACGCTACTTAACCTTAACCATGGTACTAATCTAACGCGATATAAACATTTTTGCATAAACATTCCCAACTCTTTGCAATATAAAAATTGCACAAGTAGTTGGTCTCGTCTCATTGCCACAGATATTGTATATAAAGGTATAGTATTTACAAAGTTGAATGTTATGGTGAAAGATTAGGATTTCCTTAATATAAATTGCATTATATTTTTACTAATCCTCATAGAGAAACTATCACATGGTTCTAAATTCTTTGAATAGGCAAAGCAATAATGAAGCCGTTACACTTGTGTGATAGTGATGCTCTTGATGCTTGCATATGCCATAAGGCAGTTGAATAACTTCGACACACAATATTTTACTAATTCTGCAGACAAGAGCCAAGATGCGTTGATTTTTAGTCCATTTTTGGCTGTTACTTTATAAACGTTCAATAGTAATTCAATTTTGTTTGAACCTCCCTTCACTCAATGTAGAGAAAGGAGGGAAACGTTGCTTCCTGACCGAGTAGTATGTTACATTCTTTCTCGAAACATATAAAACTTGGTAAATTTGATGCTTTTCGACGAGTTCCACTTTTGTTAAGTTAGGCTGGCGAAAACAAATTTCTTTAGACATTCTGTCCGTCAATGTGGAATGACAGGCACATGTAACAGAATTTTGAACTTTATTTCTGCTAACGGTATTTCTAATACGTACATAATTCAATTGTACACTTTATGCTAAATATTTTTAATAATCGTTTAAATTAACCGCGAAGATAACAGAGTTCAATAGCTTGCACGTGGCCCAGAAATAGTTTGTTTGACAACGAATGCTTCCGGGCGGTGATACCCTTTGGTTTCTTCTACTGAAACTTACTTTCACAAATTTTCTTTGACTTACGTTAGTCTTTCCAATTATCATTACCAGTTTTCATATACATTTAAGGTTTAAGTTTAAAGCAGACCATTTTTTGAATCAAATGAAAGAAGTCAAGTGGCAACATCTTATTTAGTGCTTTTGTACGATAAGAACCAAAAGTTATACTTTATATTATACTTTCATATGGTGAGTAGACTGGCAAATATTCAGGCTGATATGTGAGATTTACTGTTGGTGCATCTTTCTCGTAAACAGGTTTTGATTTAGAGAGGACAGCCGCCACTGTGACTGAGTCATATGTCCTATTTTATATTATAAATATTTATTATACTTCGAATAGACTGTGTTAAAATCTCATTTCCAAAACACTACTAATGTACCAAAATTTCTAATCAGTCAATTGAACTTTAATTTTCAATGTTCAATAAAATGGCTGAATGTAGAGTAAAATTACTGTAATAATACTAATGAAACTGACTTTATTGTGTTAATGGTTACAAGCTCAGGCTTACTGGTAAAGTCGGAAACAAAAGACGATCTACCTCCTAGTTTGACTTGTTATTAAAGACTCAAAACGCACGTTATTTATTGTAAAGACAACGGTGTTTTTATAACTTGCAAGGATGTCTTAAATTTTCTGGAATGAAACTTGTTTTTACAAGAAACGCTGCTCACAGTTGTGATGTATAATGGACGATTTTATTATTCTTAATTCTTCTCCTGTTTCAATGTAGGAAACAATGAGAGTTTAACAGATTCCTCGTGTCTGGTAATTTGATGCTTCAGTTGTGGTCTACAGAAAGTATTCGTTTTATTAGTTGGCCGTAAGTGAATCAGTACAGGTACCGGATTGATATTTCCAATGTAGAATTAATTGAACAATATAAAGGTACAACGTTTTGCGTCGTCTTGCACGTCTTCTGTCTTATTTCTGAGAGTTGGATCAGGATGACCTTTTAAACCGTTTCACCCATTCCTTTTTAAATGCGTACGATTTAAGAATCACTATAATATTTAATCAGTCACTTGAACTTCAATTTTCAATGTTCACAGAAAGTGGCTGAATGTAGAGTAAAATTGCTGTAATTGCACTGATGAAACTGGCTTCATCGTTTTAATGGTCACACGCTCACGTTTACTGGTAAAGTCTGAAACAAAACACAATCACCTTGGCAGTTCCACTTCTTATTGTTTACTCAAATCACACGTTATTTAATGTAAAGATAACCGTGTTTTTATATTTTTACAAGTATCAGTGTCTTAAATTTCTGTATAAGTTCTCCATATATACTATAAGTACTGCATGAAACTGGTTTTTATCTACAATAAAAGCTGTTCATAGTGGTGTGTTTAATTTGCCATTTTATTATTTACCGTATTATTAAGAAATTATAATCTTCGACGACCTTGTGAATTGTAAGAAGAAAATTAACGATAACTAACGATAACCGTGTTTTTATATTTTGCAAGAATGTCTTAAATTTTCAATATATATTGCTATGAAGCTGGTGTTTATAAGAAAAGCAGTTCAAATTTGTTATTTTTAATGGACGAAGAGTAATATTAAAAAGTAGTTGAAGCCTCCACCTCTCGCGGTGAATCGCAAAACGGAAATTGTGTTTATTCTTCTTTCCTATTACTTTAAGTTATTAGTATTGTGCATAAAACGGTGAATGTTTTCATTTCAGTGAGCTGTCTAGTAAAAGCCAAAGGCTATAGTCTATAAAAACTTTAATGCTTGGCTTTGTATTCCTGAGCACGCTCCAAGTAATTCGTACTGAGATAATCCACCATTTGTAACGTGTCATAACGATTGTCGTGATGGAACATCCTTAAATGAACACAGTTGTTGCATCTCCATAATTACACTGTACAAATTAAATGAAATGGGAAGCCTTTAGTTACAACATGACAACGTGTCCCAAAGTCTCACTCTGTTCTCTGTAGAAACCGTTTGTAATTTCTGGAAGTACGAAACACTTTTTCCTCTTTTTTTTTAGTATATTCTGCTGAGGAATGAATAAAGATTATTATGAATGCAGCAAAGGTTTGTGACTTACACTGTCAAGTCACACGCATTGGTTTGTAAACCTTGTAAGATGTTAGTGACGTTAGTGTAAGGTAAAATAACTTCACGGTGGATGTAACTTTTAATCTCACACAGTTTAAATATGCATTATTGTAAATTTCTTCGTCTGCTGAACTAATTAAGCCTTAATCACAATGTAGTGGTTGGGCCATATTAACCATAAAAGTAAGTTGTCTTTATCGCATTCGGAGTTTTCCTGTCTGCAGATGTTCAAACTATACCATATTCGATGTCCATCTTTTTGTTGCATTTTCGATATTTCCATACTAGTGTTTCCGCAGGGGCACAAATAATTAAAATTGTGTCCTTGTAGTGATATATTCTTTTCATAATATCTCAAGTCAACTAATTTTGGATTTTAAAACAAGTGAGAAACAACGCTAATCACTGCTATGAATATCATAAGTGTTGAGCTGAAATTATGTTTCGTTGGTCTATCTATAGATTTGTGATTTCAATGAGCTACATGGAGAGCATAGTTTTCACGTAGGACTTCTACAGATATAATCAAACAAAAAATTTAACTTTCACCCCTTTACCACCTTCGGTATATTGGTGGTTTGTGGTTTTAAAAATACCATAAAACGAGCTGTCGTTAAATGTAGTAACGATACTTGTTTTACAACACAATAATGTATATTATTTAACTATTTGAAAAACCGGAAAAATTACATAATTATATGAGTTATAATATTTTACCTAAAGAATTGTCAGAATCTTTACCGTTATTTTTATTGTTAACAATCCCTACCTAAAATAGTTCAAGATTTGGTTTACTTTACTTTTTTCTAGACCCTTCACAATTATATCTACGTATTACGCAGTTAGTTTTTTGTAAATTTTATCGGTCCAGAATATTGTATAATTATATTATAAGCAAAGGTGTTCAACATACCGTATTCTACAGTAATGTTGTACCCATCAGGAAGTTTTATTACCACATTGTGTACAAATTTGACTGTATATTTTCTAATAGTTGATGCATAATTTTGTTATAAATTAAAATAAATCTCTGTAAATTCTAAGTATGAATGTAAATGTTTTAAATTTTATCGTCATCACAAACTTACAATAAATGATTTTTTCCAAACTACATAAAACTATATGTTTTCAAGAAAGTAGCTGGCATTTTTAGGAGAGGTTTTCCATATACCAGCAAAAATAATAAGAGAAACACCCAATTAAATTCATTCACTCTAAAGTGCCTGGACATGGGATATCTGACACATATTAATCAAAGGAAAATACTGGATTATTTATTATGTACGGTAAGTTTAGGCCTAGGCCATTAGTTAGACTAAACAAATTGGGATTTACACATAATTGACATAATCAATAAATTTGGAAATAGTTTATAGGGAAGCATGGAAAATTTTATTATCTTTGTTTTTGCTAACACAACCATCCTCGTGTTCGTCGTTGCTTTTAATATTACCTACTCATCCAAGGTTATCCTGGCAATACAAGTAATTGAGTATCAAAGTTGCACAATAACACAATTTAGAATATTAGATTAGCAATACGTTTTATACAATAGAACATTGTAGGATGCTGATGCCTTTCAACATTACGCGTTAAATCAATCAAATGTATTAAATGTGTTTACGCAAATGAAGTAAAGCAACGATTTAAATCAATTCTCACCAATTCAAGAAATGTGAAGAGCAAATATAACGACTTCAATTACTTTAGTTTCCTCTCTATTCGTTTAACTTTAAGCTCTTATGTATTAGTACCAGAGTGTCAGGAGCAACCATGTTAATAATAATATATATTCTTTGTATTGTTCTAAAGCATTTTATTGATTTTTTGTCAATTAATTTTGGTAAGTAAATACTCAGGATTGATTTGTTGTTTTATTCAAAATGCCAAGCAAATTATTTTTCCAACTGCCCAAGTAAATAATATTTCACCTGGCGCCTTGGTAATCCTCCTATTTTCAAAGTTATTACCAGGTAAACTTATTTCGCTTACCAACATATGAGTATACCTTGTAGTGAAATATTGGGTATTCTACAAAAGAATTGAATAAGGGTGGATAAACTGACATTTACCTGTCAGGTAAGTCAAATAACAAAATAATTTAGTAGACATTCCATGACGTTTGCTTGTGCTGAAAACTTCGAAATTGGTAATGAGTCAATAAGTACCAGTTTTAATTGGTAATAGATATGGTGAACAAACAACTTAATACCATTCCACCAACTCTAAATTCTTAGCGTACAATTAGACTTCATTATGTTTGATCAATAGAGTTTATATAACGTTGTTCAAAATTGTATTCGCTTATTTGCTTTAGATGATATGTAAATAGTATATCATATTTGAAGGGTTTATCTGGATCGACACCGCCATTTCCTGATATATAATATGGACCTGTCAATTATTTTATGAATTCAAACCTCTCCACAATATAACCTGTCATTAGAATATTATTGCCGTCGTATATGTGTAGTATAACCGAGCTCTTTATATTCCATTGTGTGTTGAAATTTCGAAGCGTTTAGTTTTTGTTTCTGTAATATCAGAATTTAAAAAATATATACAATGTTAAGCCCAATAGTATTTCGAATATTTTGTGTTATCTGCAAGCTGATTTCTCGTAGTGGTTGCACCCCATTTCAATGGGACCAATCCAAAATAATTCTAACTGCACAAAATTTCCAAGAAACTGCTTCAAACAGGCCAGTATCTGGATATCGTGAATCAGTCTTTAAAACGCAATTCAAATTTTATTTGCATGGAATCTCCGTATTGATTCTGATACTACAAGAAATATTTGCTTCAAATGTACCCGGAATGAAGAAAGTACAAAACTGGATGGCCATTGCCGCAGTGATGGTCACCTACACGTATATAATCGTTATGAAGACAAATACATCTGAGATCGCATTATACATCCGAGGACTTTTCAAATTTGCTGAGTCAATGAAACAGCATTGGACAAAGAAAAAGCGTAGCTCTGTGGATCAGATGAACATTCTGATGGCGGCGTCGATGACAGTTTCGAGTGTACTCATACCAACAATGTATGTCATTGGACTTCACTGGTCAAGACCTGAAGAGAAGGAATCGCTGGTGGGATATTGGTTGCTAGGCAACAGTAGCTCTTTCATTTTTGAAGGAATTCTTAAATGTCTGGTCTTGTCTCTCAACTGGTGGATCTGGGCTTGTGGGTATTGTGCGGCCGCTTTCTGCATCGGTGGAATTGAATGTCTCTGCACCTTGTCACTGAGGGACTGCATTGGGGCATTCTGGAACATGGAAACAAAAAGGTCACCACAGGTGTCCAGAAACAACAACGAACGGGCTGTCATTTATAGACAGATCCAGATATTGGAAGTACTTCACAATGATATTCACTCTGGCGCACTCGCAACCGTTATCATCATGTCGACAGGATTAATCTTTATTCCCTGTGAACTGACAATGCTCATTCACATTCCCTGGACATCGGAAAACGTTTCCACTTTGGTGTTCGCAGCCTGGTTCTGCTACTGCACTGTTCTCGCCGTTCTATTTTCAGTTGGTGGAATGGCTACATTATGGCACGACTCGAGGAAAATGTTCGAAAACATTAAGAAGCAAAGGATCAGATCGAAAATGAGCAAGTGGCAGGAACGATTCTGGAGATCTTGTCCCGACATCAGAGTCAAGTTTGGGATCAACAATTTCGTCGATGCACTGACGCCATTGGGTATTATGAATTGCGCTGTTTCGGTTACAATGCAGTTACTTCTATTGATGAAGGATTAGTTGGAATTTAGAAAATCCTTTGTGTAAAATCATTTCTTGTGCTATTTAATTTTTACTTTAGTATTTAGCATTGTAATAGAATATAATGATTATTTAAGTATTTATATGTTGTTTAGTCGGACTGTTTTTAAATGAATTAAGATACACATTAAAGTCGAATTAAAGTCATAAAATGCTGGAATGTAAAATAACACACGTTTATAACATCAATAAATTAAATATTTTAGTGAGTTTAGCCAAACTTTAAAAAGTTGTTTTATTGTAATTTTTATGACTGGAACCAGGGAATTAAAAACTCTGTAGGTATATATTTCTCTACTAGGCTTTTGTTCCCAATTCACATCCTAATATTGAAGAATATATACATAGGAAAAGATTTTCTGTTATGTAACGTTGAGTAAAACAGGTTGGTGTAAATGACAAATCGTGTTCCCAATCTCGTCACAATACAAGTAGCAGCATATCATTGAACATAATTACATATTAGGTAAGTTTCATGTTTCCGAGCGTACTGAATTATTTTTAGAAAATTAGACGTTTACTTTCGTAAACCTTATACGTATATATGTATGTATGTATAACATTAAGATCGTTGCTAATCGAACTCTACATTGTCAGTAGATATTTGATGCTGACTACAAAACAGTTAACAAGATCACGATCCGAATATTGATCGGATCTATTTTTGGAATTTGAGTGCATCCGCAACGTAAGGTTTCGCTTGTTTATTTTTGCAACATAGCATGAGATCTTATCTGCAGTCGAATTTTAAACAAAAAAGTGTCAAAAAATTGTTGCGCACACAAGTCAATCTGTCAAGTGCATAAAACGTTACAGACCAAACTTTTTCATGCGTCACTTCCTTTTCCAAGGAAATGTTTCGAAATCGTTGACTTTTGTTTGCTTTATTTTGAAACGAAACTGAGGCTTGTGAAAACGTTACCGATAACATTCAACTTACTTGACCAAGCATTGTATTCCCTCCTACATATAAAAGCTACGCAATTCCTTGACAAGACAAAACGCTTCTAGTATTGAAACAATCAAAGTCCAGAGAATACATTCAAGTGACTGTTTTAATTTCAAGTGTGAAAATTTTTCACCTAATTCAAACAATGGCAACTTTAGCGGTTCATCCTGTAACTGAGACCTTTGCAAAGGTTCCTCACTTGGAAGAAGCTGTAAAGAAATTTGAGGCGAAACAAGTCGAAAGTTACCTGGACCAACTTGGATATATTTTTGCAAAGCACGGTGT
>VYYJ01002908.1:0-18862 GCA_021029165.1 Cyphoderus albinus | reverse complement strand
AAACGATGACTTTGGAAGGGACCACTGGCACACTCTACATGTTTATTACCCTTGTAAAACACTTGTCCACACCCCACATTACACTTCCTTCAGGACGATTGAAATCTGACACACAGAGCAAGACATTGCTATGCTAGAAAAGAAAGTTATCCATTTTAAAAATTTGTTTAAAGAAAGCGTTAGTGATAACGTAAATAGTACAACAGTATCGTGAGTGTTAATGAGGAATAATTTATTAACTCGTCTCTGCGTAGGATAGGACTGTGAACTCCAAGGGAGTCATACAAAATAGTCACAGAACGTAATATTACATAAACCACCATCAGCACGTGCAACAAAGCCTGCAATGACTGTTGTTGGAAAAGGTGAACTAAACAAACGGCTGAGGACAAAAAATAAGAATTCTTCGGTGCAACACACAAGACTTTACACTTTGGATTAAAGGGCTCGACATTAAAGAACACGTCTTTCACAAATAAAATGTGCCTTGCATTACTTCAATCTTTCTGGAAACCAAAATATATCGACCTCACACATAGTTAAAGGTACCGTGACTCATGAAAATGATTATTTTAGAATTCCGAGTTTTACAAAGGCCACAAGAGTACTTTAAACTAACTGAAAATTTTTTAGAGCCTGTAATTTCTTGTTCAAATCTTAACGAATACAGTTCGATATTATATGTATATTTTAGTTAAAGTTTAATATTCACGAAACGAATAATGTTTTATCGCTCTGGGTTAAAATGTTATTCAAGCATTAAAATAAGTAACTTCAGTAGTTTCGATGCGTATAGGAAAGGGTGTTTGTAGCAAAGGTTGAGTTGTACACAAATGCAATACAGTATAAACATTATGTTGTACTAAAGATAGGATCTCCACGACTCAGCATTTTCCCCAAAAGGGTTCTCCTTGATAAGAAAATATCAGACTTTCTAACAAAATCTGCTATGCTCCATAGTTAAAATGTACCTTTTAGGTAGATTTTTGTTGACGGCTATAGATTAGTATTCTCAATCCAAACTAATGAAATCAACAATCAACCATTATTTAAGGACTCCTTCATTCCTTACATGTAAACTTGATTACATTTACCCAATCTATCGAATGGCTTGTGAGAAAGATGAAGTGCAGACAATTCACTCAGCTACTTTAAAAAATAATGTCAATATGGCTTAAACATCGATTACATGGTTCATATGATGAAAAACACAAACTCAAGTTTAATCTTTTACTCTGCTCATGAGAAGGTAAAGTAAATGGCACTTACAGTATAGCATCTAGAATGCCCTGCATTTGCACCTTACTGTATGTTATTAGCTATTATACTCATAAATACTTTAGATAAATAATTCGCCTGTTTTGACCCATTGAGAAAATTAAAATTTAATGTAAAAATGGTATTGTGAGGAAGCAATTTATGATTGAAATAAATTGTAACTTTCACATACCTAGCAGAATGACCAGATCGCGAAGAGGCATAGCGAGAAATTACTGGAAAAAGTTGATTCTGTAGTTATTAATCGATAGCAATCACAACGGAATAGGTCTTATAACTGCTATGTGATACGTGGTCTTACAAAAACAAAAAGTATTCATATTTTCACCTAAAGTGGTTCCACTTTGATAATACAAATGTAACTGAACCACTTTGGGCACTGAAATCTGAGCAGCAAATTCACTCTAATTTTTGATGCGAATACTAAAATCATACACTTTTGAACAAAATAAGCAACCAATAAAAAAGGGGGAAATGTGGGTCGGTAAAATGTAATTTTCAAGTGACAAATTGTAAACCGTAGCACTGACGATTCAAAATAACAATAAGTGTAAACATGAATGGTTTTGAGGAGGAAATTGCTTATCACTGAGTTATTTGAACGGTAGTTTTTTTAGTAGTCTTTGGAATATTTAATAGTAAGGAAACTTATCCTATAGAAGATGCCAAGGCTTCAGAAATTCTCGGCTGAGAATTACCATACTGTAAGACAAAGATACAATTTAGGATACCTTTTGATATCCATATCCCTATTACTCAAAAATGGTTCACACGTGGTGCGGCAAGAGAAGTGATTTCACATCGCTATAAGCACGCGAAGGACTGCCATTCTGGCTTGCGTCCATTTTATATTTTATATGCATGGTGCGTCACTCACATTTCTCAGCATATTTATAGCATTTTATTATTGTGTCTTATTATTATCCAATGCTATTTATATTTCGATTCTAAATTTTTTCCAAGCTCCAAGCTGTTGGCTGTAAAAAGGGGTACGGAATGGTTTCTTTTAGTGGAACATGACGAAGAAAATGGAATAGGTTGCAATGATGCTTCCAATTAGTTTCACCTCTACCCTTTAATTCAGTTTCTCGCCAAGATAATTCAATGAATGCACATCTGATATTACCTCAAATAACTGTCATTTCCAACTAGCCAAGAACGCGGATTGATGCATGCTCTTCAAATTTTTAACAGGAAGAACACATGGTGATAGAAATAAGACTGCTGAGTTTTGTATGAAAAGTAACAAAGCCTTTGCATGACGCTTTTGAATTTATTTACATAAACCTTACTATGTACAAGGAAAAGAGACTTTGTTCAAATAGCTATGGCTTGCGTTTGTTAGCATTTCTCCAACACAATCAATAGAGTGATTTCTTTACATTGTTGTCAACTGTCTTTTTGATAATTGCCTGCACACTAAGAACGTTTGAAACCCCTTTTCCTCTCTCTGAGGTACATGCCCTCCTTTCTCGAAGAACAGTAACGAAGCACTTTCTAATGTAAATAAAAGCAATCCTGTTGCCAATTGAAAGGATGATAGAAAAGAGTTCGCATGGAACTGAATAATGATGCATAAAATAGAATTGGCATCACTCTCGTCAACATAACTTGACGATTTATTTGCGAATGTTGCTTTTATTGATAATTATAACCAGAGTAGCATTAACTCATCATAACCGTCCTATCGCAATAAATAAACCTATTGCTAACCGATTGATATAAAGAATGCCGAACTGTTACTGTATTAGTTCTCAAACTTTTACTGAAGGTCAGGAATAATTTGCCCCGGGGAAAGAACGGACTTTGAACTCCAACAACACAGAGCACACCCGAGACTTGACACGAGTTTGATATTTAAAGCAGCAACAGCAAAAAAATAGATTACTACGTTATCAACAAAAACTGTAAATTCGTTGCATGTTAGACAATTTCATTCATACTGGATCTTAAAATCTCCTAAGTACTACAACATTAGCCGTGGAAAATGTGGAAATTAAAAGCCTTTTCTTTTAATGGACATCCTTTCTTTTGTTTAACCAAAACGCTTCTGTGTGGCATTACAACGGACAATGACATGACAAGCATCATTACGTTTACTCAATTAGGTACATGCAATAATGAGCAAACATAAAAAAATACTTTAATAATTATGTGCAACAATATTCAATATAACCCGAGTTTGGTATATAAATTCCAAAGCTGTCGGTGAGCTGTTATAATCTAGGAATTATATGTGTACCTTAATTTACGTAATCAGTCATTCCACTGCAGCCATTATATTACATAATGAAACGTAAAAACAAACTTTTATATATGTATTTAGTTATCTCATTCGGATCAAAACGGAGGAAAGTTACTGAGAATGTTTATTGTCAGAGTTCGCGAGGCTAAAATCTCACAACAATTTGTTAAGCTGATTTATCGCTATATATACAGTGTTATTGATCAATTAAAGCTCATCGTTCGGCTTTCTTTATATTTCTTGTAAACGCAGTATGAAATTATTTAATACTATTCGTTCTCAAAAGCCACTTCTGCGATGGAATTTTTCTTCTCATACTGGTTAGGATAGGAAATAAGAATCACAGTAGAATAATTTTCAAAGTTAAAATCCAAAATTATAATAATGAGTAAATGAATTATGGAAAACGATGAGCAGTCTGTTTTACCGAGTTAAAAATACATTCTGTGAAACTTCTAATCAGTACCTTTCGGTCTATATTTAGCGTTCATACAATCTCCAGACTATTACTGACCATAATGTATCATATTCAGGGTAGGATGTTCAATTCATCTCAAACAACGCCAATCGTTTCATAAATCCATGTGTTTATGAATTTAATTTGTTTTTTTCAAACGAAAGAGACGGAATTATTTACATGTATAAGTTTTTACCGCATTAATCCGGAAAATAATAGAAAGCTTGCCTCATTAATATACGATCTATCTTGATTCACACACCTATCTGTAAAAATAATTATGCTATATGGAAAGACGTCATTCCTCGTGTACGATATTGAGATGCGGTGCAGTTTTGCACTCCTCTATAAAAAGGTCCGCCGAAATAGTAGCCGCTGTAATAGTTATTATACTGCGTTCACCACAGCATGTCAAGCTTTTTTAACTGTTGATTGTATCAAAGTTGTTGAATATAAAGATAATAATGATATGTATACATGTGGGAAAACATAATATCATGAAAGACATGTGCTTTCATTGCTATATTGCTATACATTCTACGAGCCATGTCATATTTGAGTTGGGCTGAAATAACGCTTCTCAAACTCTTTTTTATTTAATATGCGACTAACTACAATCACTATCCTATCACGCCGGGGCCGAATGATTCCTTCTTTACACAGGGAAAAGGACGCTCTCAACAGCTACGAGCATCAATCTATCTCCATCTCCACACTTCTTCATACATTCGTGAAGCTCCATACGATATAACAAGTTTTTATATCTAAGCGTGCACTTTCTTTTTCATCTGTATCGACCTGATAAAAGTTGTGATGTAACAGTAATAATGTGCTTTTGATAGACTTCATTTTTAGTATTATACCATTTCCACCTTCAGTAGGCAGGGTCAACTGTGACATTAAGTACACGTTAATTGAATATTCACCCATAATAATGCAATACAGAACTCCAACAGAAATTAAATCGAAATTGTTGCATGTAAATCTGCTCTTGTCTACTATACGCTGGCTAAGGCCGGATTGATGTGCCTTCAGATTTGTAATACTTCAAGTGAATCAAATAATGATAATAATAATTTATTTTGTGAGAGTCATTATAATCATGATCGTCCATAAACATGTCATTTGACCAGCGTGAACTCTCATAACTTCGATGGTATGGTATGGTTTACATGTATAAATGCAAATATGTATTTAGTACTCTTTGCTGAATTAAAATAAACTTTTCCGTTATTAAAGGTTTAAATCAGTTAGCTGGAGCTTCGCTGTTTTATCATAATATATTATAAATATTATGTTCTATCCAAAATATACCTTGTAGACACGGCGGCTCCACTTTGCAACATTTTTTAGTACTATTACAAAAATTAAGTCGCATTTAAAAAGTTCCGGGATATATATGTTATACCTATGCATTATTGTATAAATAATTTTAAACGGTGTGCAAGGAAATGATTTGATTCAGTGTGATTTCTGTCAGATTCTAAAACAATGAATAACTACCCAATCTGCAAATTTCGTGAGTCATAGTCATGTGTTTTGAAGCTGTTATTCATATCTCATGCGGGACATTCTATTTGCGAATGCCTTATCAATCAAAGCTTTTAGACTAGTAAATAAGATTAGAACTGGAATCAACTCACTTTTATAACTGCTCATGTAAATGAATAACGAAATCCCCCCTTAAAGAAATATGCAGAGGTTTTAAGCATGGGGTTTCTTTGCCTTTGTGCTATAAAACTTTGAATGACAAAAATATTATGATCAATTCTTTATGCCACTATTATCGTTTGATGTAAATCATCGAATGCAGTTCTTACTTTATTACAAATATAGGATAAGAAATATTTTGTGCTAGACTTTCAAATACCTTCAGAATGAGTCAATTGAGACGTCTGATTGCTGGAAGCCGGTGAATGTTGTTGTTGTTGCTGCTGCTGCTGTTGCTGTTGTTGTTGAGTGACAGCAAGGGAACTGAAATTTTCAACAATTACGGATGTCACACCTGCACTGGTTTGCGGCAAAGGAGGAGGATCTGTCCCGAAAACAGTACCATTCTTGACACAGTTACTAATCTTGTCGCTACAACTTTCACCACTGCCAGGGTGCCCTTTCTTCGAACCACCGGTCGACGCGTAGGTTGTTGTACTACTACTGTTATTGTTAGCACCGTTCGACAGTCGTTTAGCACTAGGTTCTGTTGCTGCTGGAGCAGAAACACCAGTTGTTACCACTTGACTGTCTGACGTACTTGAATCACTTATCAAAGCAACATGTTGGCCCACATTTCCTTCTGACGAGGGTGAGATAACCATGAGTTGAGATGATGAGCTGTTCCTATTACTTTCATTTGAAGGTTCACTTGGAACGGAATTGCTAAAGTTGCCACTCGCGCTGCCACCACGATTATTACTGTCACTACGAGTACTACGGCTGTAAGGAGATGATGAAGGAGAAGATAGTCTGGAATTATTGTTGTTAGATTCACTAGCCGATGAGGTTGAACCAAGTTCATTCCCAACCACCATTAATGTAGCTTGTCGTGAATTATGCTCTGGCTGATGCGAAATCAGCTTGACATGCCGGAAACCGGGTTGTTCCATAATCTGAAGTTTCGTAATTTCCTGTAAATATATAACGTTCAAATAAAGTGTAAACCATCTTGACACCGTGTCATATACTGATGGAAACTTATGTTGAATTAAAATGTCTCGATGAAGAAATCATTTCACGAAGTGAAAGTATGATTTGGCGTAGCCTATAGAGCTTCAATGTCACGCTATGAAATCGTGGCCAAAGCAAACTAAGAGCCTAGAGAAATGTAATAAAACAGAGAAACTAACCGTTGCGTGCTTTCTCTTCATTCTTGCAAAAGTAAGTAGCTGAACAATCTCACTGCGCTAAGCTGGAGGTATTAATGCTGAAGACATATCGTTAATGGAAATGGGAATGCAGACACTTCTATTAGACACACGTCTGTTTTCGCTACTACCTCTGACACTGACATGCCGCCAGCATATGTTGAGCACATGTCCTTTCATTGCTATGTCTTAATGCTTTATTTGCACAACTTTTTTTCTTTTTTCCACTTGTTCGATTTGCCGTGAAAGGGAATTTGTTGGTGAAAGCATGCAAATGAGTGCTTCCATAATTTGCTGTCAGCAGTCACTTTCCCATACCAATAAATTGATGACAAACATTGATTGAGATTCTTTTGATGTGAAATGAAATGTTGGAACTCCTGGAATAATTGAACACAGCACGCTCACCTGTACGACTTCAATAGTTTGATGTCTAATTTTGTATGACAAAATTTACTGCTACTTGCTGCTTTTCATTGTCAAAACAGGTGCCTGCAATGCAACCTGCGAGAGCCTCTACTTTGCTCTTATTCAGAAACAGTGAAAATTTTCCTATCGTGGTGTAACGGAAATGTCTTTAGCCTTTTAGTAAAACCAAACAAAGAACAAGGACGGACTGAAACCTTTGAGAAATGCGCAAGCAAGCGTTTGGGTAATACGGAATATTCATGCTCTAATTATATACGATATAATAATATCACTAAACGTGCTCCTTCTTTCACCAAAAGACTACGCGAACCAACACCAATATACATAATGTGCATGGATATAATAACAGTATTGCTCCACCTTAACATCCATTTCGACTATAGCTTTACTAATAGGAGGTTGCAGTACATATTGTAAAAGTTTAATAATAAATAATATTCCTAGTACCAGTACCACAGTCGTCGTCGTGTGTTCTATAAATATCACGTGCTTGTCGTAGCCGTGTCACAATCGTCGGCTAGACTGCGGTTTCACAGAGAGAACGCCTTGAAGGAAGCACTCGTTCACTAATAAGTCCTAGTCCGAGAGCGGTTAGAATAGTCATCCGATACATGTGCACATTTGCACATGTACATTACACACACACGACCGTGACGATGACACTAACATTTACAGAATATGATGTGCACTCAAGTTCAAATTTGAGTTAAAATAGATGCAATTATCAGATAAATGGTATATGCAATTTCAAAGAGGATTTGCACTAATTTTTGTAGGTTTGTATATCTATGAGAAGCAAACACGACAATGAACTCTAAATGCCAAATAAAAGAAAATAAATTGAAGCTCCACTCACTGTAATCAATTCGGTTGCGTTTAGCACACTTTCAATCTTTCAGGTCAGGTCTGATGAATGACACTGGTTTCCAGATATCAGAGGCACTTCATCTTCCAGGTTGGAAGAATCGCAGTCTGCGGGATTGGTGATGATTGTTCCACAATATCACTGTTACAAGTGCGAACATATCAATGTTTATGAAAATAATATTTTGCACACAAGTACAACGTAATAAAGTACGCACAAAGTTAAATGTGTTACATTAATTATTTTGTATGAAACGGTCAAAACACAAATAAATATCAGTTACAATTTGCTGTTTTTCTTCGTTGACAAAGACACTATATATATATATGTGTGTGTGAACGGATTTAATGGGTTCTTAAAGCCTTCCAGTCTGTATGGAAAAGTCAAAAAGTGACCTTTGAGTTCAGTGCAAGAGTTGCTTTGCAGACTTTAGAATTTCGCGATATAACGCGTTATTATTGACAATACCTTACCTCAATACATTCACTCTCAAGTACTCTCATTGCACAAAAGCACAGACGTGATGTTAGTTATTTACATTAGGTAATTGTGATGGAACTGTGACTAATGTAATCAATGTGTAATTTGGACTTTAGCAAATTGAATTTGAAGATTGACGAAACCCTTTATTACACTTGTTGTTACAGATGCTCATTAATAGGGGATAAGGATTGAAACCCTATATTGTAAATTGTAAATTCTATCAACTCATCATTGGAGTAACACTCTCCACAAAACCATTTAAAATGTGCATATAACTACATATGGATATGTGTGCAAATGCAAACATGAAAGAATATTTAAACTTATTATAGTACTTATAAACGATACAATATAAAGAAAGCATTTAAAAGACTAACTGACGACACAGCTGGGATATTGAATTAATGCCTGCATGAGTTGCATCGCATGTCAGATACTTTTCTATGTTACATTACTTGACTAACAATCACGAAAAACATGCATCGCTTTTTGAGGAGGCAACTGCTACTAACGATAATGATGATATTGATGATAGTTTGCTGGATTGAACATTTATTTTTTCATGTGCCACCATGCATATTGTATTGTACTATTTGCAAGATGACGATAACCTACGTGAATACTGAAGGATTGTATGGCCAGGCAGAATAAACAAGTATTTGAGTAAACGTGCGTCCACAGCGATGGGATTCCCTGCCGTGGTAAAAACTAAAATGCTCATCACATCATTATATCAATTCATTTCATACCATATAACTTTGCATTATCTTGCAGGCCTTCTTCATGCTTCTTCACATGAAATAATAAACGAAGTTCAAGATGTATACTTTTTAACTGCACAAGAAAAACTGGCTAACCACACTAACACAGAGAGAGAATAAGTGGTATCATCATCCTCGTCGTCACCGCCAACCGCATACCATTTTTATTAGGCAGACTGGGAAAAAGCGTTAAAAAGAAGCGCACAGCTCCTTCTTAGGTACATCCTTTCCATTGAACATAATCTGCTTGCGTTCATCAAAAGATTCAGGCCTGTCATGATAATAAAGCGAGCGAGCGACCAGGCAACGTCAGTGAAGAAGCAGCAATAGCAAATATCAAGTTAATGTTACAAAATAAACTTGTTATTTAACATCCACATAATGAACTGCATCTACAAACACAGTATTCATGGATGCGCATTTCATACTTGAAATCCAATATTCTCTAATTTTTTGCCTCCTCTTCCATGTGACTTTCAAGTTTAAAAAACGGTTTAATAAAAAGCAGCTGTAACAAAAAATTGCAAGTCTGCCACTGGCTAGTTTTAGTGTGTGTCGTGGTTTTGTTCGTGACGCAAGTTCGGATAGACTTACCTGAACCTGGTTTATAACTTTGGCTTATGTTCTCGCTTCTTATAGTTATTGATACTAATAAAGCGCATATTATGGAATTTGGCAGCATTTGTTTTTCATGTGCGCTGTAAAAATCGCTGAAGCAATATTTAAAGTGATGTTAGAATAATTGAATGTAATATGCCACATGGCTTCACAGCAGAAAATGATGGTGGAAAAGACTCGGTAATTGATTGACTGGGTATAACCAACTGGAAGAACGCCTTGAAATCTTCTTCATTGCAATTATAGCCCGCTATAATTCCATATTATCTTGATTATGTAATTTCGATCTCTGTATGCATAATATTAGGCTAAAGCAGGTAACCCAATATTTGAAAAGGTGTCGTAATTGTAATTATGTTTACTTTACATTCAAGGTAACCATTTACTTACAAAAACATAATTTTTTCATCACGGTAGAAAATTCAGAGAGGCAAAGCATTACTTATTATTAGAAGTTCACTTCTATACTCTATAAGATCTATGGAATTTTGTGGAAATTCACCGAACATCTCTTCAACAACTAACCATTGTCATTTATATGACGAAGTAATAATGGAAACCAAACAAAACTTGAGAAAAATTCGTTTCAAAACTACTGAAACTTGAAATAATTTGTACAAAAACTCACAATTAACAGCAATATCGTGCTGCTAGTCATCAAATTTACTATCCACATTATACCCTTTTGAATAGAGTAAAACTAAAACTAATTGATCAAGTTTAATCGGCATAATCATATTTTACTATTTGATCCCAATTATCCATTGATCCAGGATCTTAGGTCCAATGATCAGATTTTAAAACAAATATAAATACATTTTACTTGAAATGTTACTCGAAACTTATTGGTACAATTACTTATGTAAGTTGCATGCTGGAAATTGTAAATTCATACATAAATATTATAAAGTAGCATGTGCATCGCTCATGTTCATCAAAGTATGTTTAGTCGGCGAGAAGAGAACTCTTGATCTCCGTGATCCTACAACTTTTATCGTCTACAACCTTCTGCTCTTTCTCTTCTCTAGCATCAACTTTGACGAAGCCACGGAGCACCCAGAAAGAAGAAATGTAACTGCTTCTGAGTCGACCTGTGATAATAAAACTGACAGCGCTTTCTTCGTTCTCCAGTTGTATTTCATGTCCTGTGAAGAATGATTACAATGACAAAAGGATACAATATTAGTAAATATAAATCTTACATTACCAACAAGTTGTGGCATAATTCTTTTTATTGATTGCCCAGATTCAACATAAAAATACATTAACGTGCTTTAAATAAATCACAGTGAAATCCCGATAACTCTGGTTAGCACATTTTTCTTCAGTGAGGTCCCCAAACATCTAATTTAAATGCACAGTTGTCCATAGATTTCGTGGAGTCATACATTCCAATGATCAGGACACGCAGCATTTGGATGCAAGAACATGTGATGTCATCATGGTAGAATGCGTGAAACTTGCCGTTGGCATTTAATTTTATTGGGAAAAGTTCGAAGGTAAAATATATAGCAATTACATAACGGTTGACTTCTAGACAGATACGTAATCACGCCAATTTGTTACACATTAAAATATATTACCTGGAAATCTGCAAAAAAATCAATAACTAGGAAGTCGTGTGTTATGTAAAGTAAATTATATGCAAATATCTAGTGTAAAAAGCGATATAGTTTCAGTCTTACAAAACCAGCATTGGTGATTTTGTTAGCTTTGTTAATAGCAGAATGATTGATGTTGTGAATTATGTAAAAGAAAAAGTTTATACTGGATAAAGTGCATGTTTGTCATAATAGAAATTTGATCAAAGCAACTGCACATTGCCCCGTTGACATAATTTTTAAACATGTAGTAGACAAGAGTCATGGTCAAAGTATCATAGAACATGCCGAATTCAACTCGTTACCTTAGGATAACGTCAGAGCCACAATTTTAGAACTTCCTTGTGAATCAATTACGCGTGACCATTCGGTTTGAGAACGCCGATAAATATTATTAATTAACTAATCTTGAAAGCGATAAGGACTTAAATTTGTAAAACTTGTATGCAGGCGCTCGCTGAACAGAATTGGACTTTGGACATGACGTTGGGAAACACACACTTGCAAATGTCTGGGTGACTGTGACTGACAATATTTTTATGCAGTGGAGTAAAATTGTTATGGTTTGATTCACACATATCGATCAATGAATCATTTAGTTTGTCAAAAACCCTTTCTGGCTCTGGTCTACACTAGAACAGGTCAATGGTCCGATTGATGCAAAAAATTCTTTGCGTGCCTCTGTAACTGAAGCATCCACTTAACAAAATCTGCATGAAAAGGGAGTATTTTAATAAAACGTGGTACGATATTTACAATACGAATTTACGATACATACCGATTCAGAGGAAAAATTATTTGTATTCCTCATTAATGGTCCGTAATTTTAGTACTTATTATTTCGACTGAAATGCACACCTACCTTATTTAAAAACAGTAATGAAATATTAATGAGAATGCAAAAAATAGCACTAACTGCAACGGTTACGCAACGCTTTTGTTTGTTCTTTTCATTGTTGCGTCAAGCATGATCCACTATAGCTCAACTTTCGATTTCTGCTTTATTACATACAGAAAATGAATTTCGTCATGTCAGTTTTCAAAGTGGAGTAGCCTAATATTCAGCATGATCCATTAACTAAACATCAACACACTTCCTGGCTTCCTGAGTTGACTGTCAACATTTTGAGATGAGAAACATCACATTCAAAGTGGTTAACAAAAAGCATCAATCAACTCATGCTTAAACTACTGCACAAACTTGTGCAAATAAATTAAGTATGTAGCCTTCTTTATTTAAATATGGAACGATAGTAGTAAGCACCGCATTTAAATAGTCACATGATTTACTGGTGGACACAGATTACATGATAGCTACCAACAACGAAGATTGGTCAGCACCATATTCGCAAGATGATATTTCATATTTTGCTAATGATATAATTTCGTCTTTGTTAACACCAAAAATTAAACAAATTACGCTGTGAACGGATTTGGTGGATTGTGATTGGCGATTGGCTTGTGGATCTCATAAATTTCTCCTTTTTAGTTCTCGTTTTTTCTTTTCTTGTATAACCACTCATGTCTCAAGACGCGAGAAATGCATGCGGGTCTAGTTTGCACACTTTCTGGCAAAAACTACTTGTTCTCAATAGGTTATTTATAGATAATGTTATATTTTACGCTTAAGTTCACTTCAGTGGATTTTGTAAGAAGTTTAATTTTAACTATGCAAAATATTGCTTAACTAAATGCCATTTCTGTTGAATGAACCTATAAGATCAAATTACTTATTCTATAACACCATCATTAGCATGATTGTTAACAAAGGTAAGGGATGAGGCTACATGATGACTTTTTGTCAGAAAATAGCAAAACACTATATAGTGGTCAAAAATATGGTGGCAACTACCTAATCGCTAATTCTCAATCTTGTGTAACTTCAGTCTTTGTTATTAATCCATAATTAGTTTTCATCAGGTGTATGGTAAAAGGCAAATAGAAAGTCATTTTCGTTAATGAATTGAAGTGCGTATGATTAAAATATTTGAATACAGGATTAAGTAAATTGTTTGCTGATTATGATGATACCATGTGACGTGACTCTTCAGAAGCTTTGCTAAACTGAAATCAAAGTCAATAATGTCATTATGACATAAAAATGAAATATAATCTGTCGCTTTTCGTGATTGCGCGCAGACCTTTCCTTTTATTATTAAAACTTAAAATTAGATTTGCCATTTGCCGGATCTTAGCCACTTGACAAGACACCAAAAAAGTAATCAAGGATAAATAATTACTTTTACTCGACATATGTAGTCAGCCGATAGAAAGCAAATTGAAATATACACTTTAAAGTCATTATGTACCAACAATACCCAATACCTTTTCTAATCAGTAACCTACCGTGACGCCTAACAGTAGAAGCACTGTTGGTGATTTTGATAGGAAGATGATATAACAATGTGATGGTTTCATCATAATGCGAGAGCTAAAAGAGCCACAGGCGGAACTTGCGTTCGATTTTGGCAGAAGAATGCAAAACGCACCTGTAATAAACCAAAGTGTGTGCGTCTTTGAATATAAACGCATTGACTCCTCTCCCCTAAAGTTCCGTTGACATCAATTCGAGGCAGCCACAATGGTTTATGTGTGCGTTTAATAATAACAATTTCGAAATATGTGTTGCGTCAAAGAGTGGAGTAATGGTAGTAATTGGAGATTCTTTTGTTACCTGTTCAAAATTATTACCATCTCCCTCTTTCACCATAAACCCACTCTCTGTTTCACTTGGATTGTATTATACATATTCCTTGATTTATTATGATAATCCGCCTTTATTGTGAACAAGGACTAATCTCAATTTCAGTGCAACTATAATTTCATCAATGAATCAGTAATTGCTTCCCATTTATAATGCTACATGATACTATAAATAGTATCACCCGCTTGTAATTTAAAGTTACAAATAGTAATTCTTAAATACCTCAAACTAGTATCATTGTCAACTTGTAACAATTTGGTGGATTATATATTTAGAAGATTTACATATCAGAAGCACAATTTACTAGGTATATGGCTTATGACGTTTACAAATTATTCATATTCATGTTAACTTACATAACATTTTAATTGTGTTAAGTAAAAGAAGCAATTTTTACACTAAATCTGACTACTACATTATTGATGAGCCATCACCTGTATTGTGATTACAAAAAAAAACTATGAAAATAAAATGTACGAGATGTGATCTCAAATAGTAATGTATCTGCAAAAGTGGCTGGGATTAATTTCTTGTAAATGATTGATTACTCAAACTACAATAGTTAGGCGAGTGGAAAAAGAAAGCGAAACGTTATTTTAACAAAGGTATGGTGATTTTCATCGAAATTTGTAGCTTTGTCATTGGGAGTAGTGCAAGTAGACAGACTTCCCTTTGATTTTAATTTCTTTTTTTCTTAGTAATTTCAGTTTCTAGATCCGGATTTGATCATAAACATTACGCACGTTGCGTTGCTGCGTAATGTCTTCCGAAAAAAGATACACCCACTTTTACATAAATTTAAATCACCGTAACGGTCTATTATCATTTCCTAGATAAGCTTACCGATTACAATCACAGTTAGCAAAGATTACATCCTGCTGGTGATGATCTTTGTTTTTATCCCTGTCTACGTACCTAACCCTCCACGTCTTTTTGAGAGATTATGCGATGCAATTTGAAGCTTTTATCATTGGATTCGCATCGACAGGGCCATTCATCCTTAATCAGTTCGACACGACGATGACAAGTACTCAAGCAGGAGGGTCTTATTCGGCAGGGTTCCTTAAATAATAGTTATTTAGTAACAATATTACGTTCCGTTAAATGAGCTTTTTACGAAGATTAACTTTTAAAATTAAATGTAAGAGTGTACATTCTCCACAAACGTTTTTTCAAACGTTCCATTTGACATACTCTGGCCAAAGAAGAGTCTTTGTCAAGCTTTCCTTTGTCTGTTAAATAATCAGTGGAATTTGTGATTGTTACGTTGCGTTGTTCTACCCATTCACTATTAAACGAAAAACGAATTGAATGAGTCCTTCCTTCATCCAAACAAATATTTGGGGCATAAGACGCACTCCCTCCTAAGCATGAAGATCACACAATTCCTTCCGCATGCGCTTTCCTGTTTATGATGGTTAAACATCATTCAACTTTTTAAAAAGTCTCTCATCTTCTCATCCAAAATTTACAACTGCATTCTTCTAATTTGTAATGTGTAAAATGCGACTGTATAATCAATGAAGAGATGTTTACTTGTCGGAGGAACCGACCGACAGGTCAGACAAAACAGATAGCATTAATTTGGTACACAAGCTGAAACAAAGAACAAAATATAAACACGCCATACAAATTGAAATATACATTGTAACATGCTTGCACTTTAGTCTTCACTGAAGACTCTTCAGCAAAAAATGTACCTACAAGCTTAAATGAATAATGGATGAACAAAAATGCCTCTCAGAGAAGTGAGTCGTGACAATGGTGTAAAAATGGATGTATTGTGATTCATTGTGATCGTGTCTTCTAGTGACAAAACTCTACCCAGGCACTCTATAATCGCATGGTTCAGGTTGGCTATCGGGTTTTACTTTCATTCAATACCTACACTAAAAGGTGTCATCTTCTTGATTCATCTTGCTGTTAATTCATTTACTTACATGATCATTGATCATTCATTATACAGTCACGCTTGCTTGCTTTAGACTCACACTTGCTCATTTAAAATGATTAGGATGAGATATCGCATCTTTAATCAAAGTCATCCAAGAACCCCAGTTTCATTTTCCGATCACCCCCATAAAAAGGGTTTGTCGAAGGTATTATATGTTTATATTATTTATGCACATCTCAATTTCGTAATTTTTAAACTACCAAATAAAATAAGATAAAAGTAATAAGCAGAATGATGAGGTGAAAGACTAACGATAATGATTCTGATGTAAACTTTATCTCATCTATCTCATAGTCATAATTCGTCCTTAATGCAACAGGAAAATACGTCATCACATGTTAAAGATGCAAATGCACAAAAACTCAGATGACCGCTTACGATAAAATGAAACGCTAGCGTAGAGGACTGTTAGTTGCTAATTAACATCATTTTGCCGTCTGAATGATACATAGCTTTATTTCAGTAAGAAGAGATATGGCATGAATCCGTGTCGCCTTACGTCTAATACCAATACAAATTGAAGCCATTCACAATCCATGTTTGATTGACAAAAATAGAAATGCAAAAGGAAAGTCTCATTTCGAATTATGAGAATTTATCGACTTTTTATGATGGTCAAGATAAAATGCATCCGTAAAGCCATATTTGCAAGAAGAATAAGAAACGACAACAAAACGAAACACTGTAAACTTTCTTAGCACACAATGAAGACATTTTAGGTGTGACAAAGACTACTGTCTGCAGATGGCACATTGACGCACAGGTGTCAAGAGAAAATTGCAATCTCCCTGAAACATACATTTTAAAATAGGCATTCAAAAACTACATTCATATCAAATTTTAGCTTCCAACGTGGCTCAATTCTTTTGTTATAATATAATTTGTATTTTGGCTCATTATTGAGAGGTCCAACTACTGAAAAATCTCAGATAATAATAGTTGACTATAAATAAAACAAAAGCAAAGGTTTACCATACCTGATGTGTGATTAATCAAAACACAATACCCTTTCATAAGTAACTCGAAGAAGACAAAAGCTTTGAATTGGGTGGCATAACGGATTTTATGACAATTTTTCTGATGATACAGTACTGTTGTAGCAGTGCAGTAGTATGATTATGCTAATTACTTTGACCATGTTAAGGCACCTGGTGATCTTTTTCTGTGAAAAATGGAAGCAAAGTAAATACGTTTAAATTTAACAAATATACAACCGCGTATCGCGAAGGCAGTGTTTAATGTTTGAGTTTGTTTGTATAAATAAGATAATTAAGTATTACGCTTGTTAACGTTCTCATACACAGTCAAAAGTCAAAATGTGATCACTACACTATAATGAAAAAATATTGTGTTGTATTGCATATTCTGTGTAAACAAACGATTTGTGGATTCAGGTTTTAACGTAAGGTATGATACAGCCGGCTAATAATTGTGTTGTGATAGTAAGGGTCCCCGTAACTTTTAAAGAGTTAATGTTAATACGTTACATTACTAATATTGAGAATGGTCCTTTTTAACAATAATAACGTGCCTGACGTCTTAATCATAAAGGCAGTTGGAAAACCATCGTTTTTCACTCTCCTTGTTTTCGAATAAACACTTTTCGATTACTGCTCGTTTCAAAATTTCAAACAAAGCAAATGTATACATACGTAAATAATTAACATGAGTTAATTTAATGTGATGGTGGGACAGTGAAGTAAAAGTATTAAAAAGCAGTTGCATATGAAAATTTTCTGCAGACAGAAGACGAGCTGCAGAAACGAAGCTCATTTCATTTCACTTTTCAATTTGCATTAAGGTAGTAAAGAATAAATTGTGGACTGACTCTTCCGAACTGTACAGTAAATAAAAAACTCGGATTCGACATAAATAGATACAAATTAGTTTGAACAAACTACACATAAACCCCTTGCGTAATTTGTTAAAGCCGTTCACTGCTGAGGCTTTACTTTGGAGCTTAAATTTGGAAAGGAAAGGATGCAACAGTCACATTTCAAAGCAGAAGACGATACGTCTCTTGACACATGAATGCGTTGGGTGACTTTGTCTCTCACTCGCTCATACTCCCAGCCTTCAACGCATTTTTTTGTCTGGTGTACTTTTGATACACAGAAAAGCAGTAACTGACAACGGCGACTATGATGATGATTATGTTAATTCTAATAATAAACTTCGCAAGGAATTGAAAGAAGGCTGCTGAAAGCTGTAATCGCATGATGTGGGAAGGCGCTATATTTTTGAGTATGGGAAGTATTCCGAGCTTTGCGAATTTAATGAATATGAGGTCTGCTGTAAAAACAAGTACCAAAACTCACGTCGTATTTTTTAAATATATAATGCTTGACTTTCGACAGCGTTAAATTAACTTACTATTAGCACGTCTCGCGTTGTACTAAGGAACGCTGACTTTACTGATTATGATTACATATAAGATTTAACTGTTAACTGCGATCCTACCTGTAAGGTAAGGCTTCAAATACACACTCCAAAGGTAACAAATACGTGGCTTCTCCCCTACGATCTTTGTCGTTGCTGTTTATTATTTTATGGACATCAGAACCGCAAATCTCTGCCAGTAGCCCTTCATCTTCGCTACACTGCAC
>VYYJ01002907.1:0-18882 GCA_021029165.1 Cyphoderus albinus | reverse complement strand
TGACTTGGAAAGAACCTGGATGGCTGCTCTTTTTTGTTCTCTAGAAAGCACAGACCCTTCCATGTCGGAACACTATCAAAACATCGTTTGGGTTAAGCTTCAGCGTTAATTAAATTAAATTTTTCAAAATGATTACTACAAAAAACAGCTAAGGAGAAACTTTATGCCCACTCTGTATTCTCCTGTGGAGGATTACCGAGACCGTAGCACACCATCTTAACTAAACTTAAAATTTTCGTGTGTTGAGTCTTTAAGGCAACAATGTGTTTACCAGTCGGCACCGATAATCGTAAACTTTTTAGGTAGAATAAGATTAAAAGATTAAAAATTAGTTTAATGTACAAAATACATGTGCAAGCAAAATGAAGGTCACGATACAAAGGTTAAGATAAGGTACCTTAATGAAGAAACAAACGACAAAAATTCTATTTGAGTTCTATGTCTCTGCTTTTATGGTTCACTTTGACAAACGAATTTAATTGAATTGAAAACGTCGGCACAAGCACTGTACTAGCATCTAAAATTAGATAAAAATGTATATTTAAATATAACAAATTAAAACCGAGGGTCATGCATTTAAGTTTACGCCACTTCAGTGACACATTTGGATCATGCTTACTGCGCTGTGGTTATCACATCACGATTCAATTAAGTATTAAATGCCGACAGCTCATCGTCAGCATTTTGGAGATTACAGGCAGATGTGTTTTAATCTTCATACGAGTTAAAATTAAGTAACTAAATACAATTAATTCCGCAATATAATTTTCAACTGGACTATATACATATTAACTATGGTGCCTATCATATATAAACGTTTATCTTTTCTTTTTATTATTATTTTTAAGCTGTGGCTTAATTTGGAGCCAGCCAGCTGCTGCTGCACACATTAATAGTTGTAAATACCCCTAATTATTTTAAGAAGGAAGCTGAAAACGATTAGCATTTAATTTATGGTGAATAACATTCGAAACCCATTAAAACCCAACTCTGTACCCTTCGACACGAAATCCAAAATTATGGTGACTCTCAGCCAATTTTCTAAAAGTTGCTGCAGCTTTCCATTTTCATTATGGATGATTTATCACGGGCAAGGACAAAGTTTTATGAAATCAATATTTCACGGTGCTGCTACATAGCATCTACTCCACTTTATGATAAATGATAAATGCATATTGAATGTTTGTGCAAAAATGATGACAAACAACTACTGCTTAAGAAAGAGGAAAATCCAAAGAGAAGAAAAATATTATTAAAATATGCATACGCAAATCGTTGTTTACGTAATGGAGCTCTCCGTCATTTCCTCTGCTCGTCTCTCGAAAACGCTCTTTTTCTGCCTAAGCGGATGCTATCATGTTGCTTCTCTTGACTTAAATCTAGTCTGCAGCATCTCAGCAATGTAAATACCAAGAATGACATTCTGAATGCTGTGATATGGAAGTGGTATAAAATAATTGATGAATGCAGAATGTCAAGAGTAATGAACCGAATGATCCATTCCGCACCATTATAAATACTATAGTAGTGCCAACCATCTAATACCATCACCTCACACCACATCGTTTTCCAGCCCATGTATAGACATGAAGGATGCTGTATTTTTATTAAATTGGACGCCGTTCCAAGAAAGTTGAATCCCAAGGGATTTAAAATAAATGATGATTCGCAAAATTGTAGATGATCCAGCATAACAGCAGCGTTCACCTTAACCAATGCGCAGATGAAGAATCCCGTGTCATCATACGATACGATACAACACATACAATTTCTTTGGATTCCTCAGCGTTGGAATGAAAAGTAATTTTTGGAATGTGGCAATTATTTCCTTCACACAGACATTGCAGAGTCTCGAGCAAATAATTTTTATGCATGCATGGCCACACTCTTCTATTACTTAAATCTGTCAATTTGAACGGTTTTATGTCGCGAGCAACGAGTGACAGAACAACGGAAGTCTTTGATTTCCCATTTTATTTTTATTGCCACGCTAATTAAAGCAAGGAGAGACTGTCACTTTACGTGTCTACCTATTTCTTCGTGCTTATCTAACAATATGGACTAGTATATCTTCCGCACTCACACCCTGAATTAAAGTTATTTTTAAACTGCCACCGGCATCAAGGTCAAAATAAAAACGTTTCTTTTATAAGGATCTCGCGACTCACTGAGTGATGCCGTTTTATTTGATATTTGATATCAACTGAAATAAAATAAAATAAAATAACGGAATGAAAAAGGTGAAAGGGAATATATTTAATACTAAGTTTTCTTTAGTAAACGTACTTTCATCACCCCTCAAACTTTACCAGCAATCTCGAATCTCCATCTTCATCAGCAACCTTCATCCTCCATTTCCGTTTGAGTATATTTCTCTCACTAGAATACCTACCTAGGTAGATACAATATCAACATTTTTCTTACTAATGGAAACACCTTGAAAATTAAGTGGTGGTAGCACACTCGACAGTCACAGTCAGTGTCAGAGTCAAAAATATAAAAACGATTAAACCTTTGCCAGACGATTTTTTTCTCAATTCGAAATACCTAGTGGCGACGACATAACATTATGTAGGAAGTGGGAGAGAGATATATGGCGATTATTAACAAAACCTGTGCAAAGTTTCAGTTCGCGGCGGCCAGGCCAGGCATGGAACATTTGCAAAATAATGCAAATGTTTTGTTTTGAAATGTTGATGTTTATATTTAACCAGAACGCTATTAACAGCTGAACAAGGATGCTTTTTATTGCAGGAAAATGCGACTTTCCTTCTTGTAAACTTAAGCAGACTTCCAAATCGCCGATTTTTACTCCATTTTCGTGTGGAAAAGATTTTTACAAGTTGCCACTATCATGAAATCTTGAGACTTGCAAAAAGCTCAGTGTAAGCTCCATATAAAATCTGTGTTGCCTCGACTCATGACTTTAATTATTCTGAGAGCGTCATCCAGTCGTCATTTTGCTAATAAAAGTGAAAAAATCGTCGGTTCAATTTTTTGTTGCAAAACAAGTTGGAGAGGAAAAGTGCCAGAGGACTGGGACAGGACGGCACCAGCGTGACACCAATCACTTTCAAAATCATTATTGCCAACGATGAGGCGTAGAAGAAAAAATTTGCAAAATCCTTTCAAATTCAAAAGATGTATGATTACAATTCTCCTTCCTTTCAACGCCTTTCATCACTTTACACCGAGTAAAAGTGGCTGACGCCCGGCGTCGTAGTCAGATAAACTGCATTCATTGTGACGGATTCGGGTGTGTAATTTTATTAGGTGTAAATGCGATTTTTTGCAAAACTAGATTTACTAGAAAGCTTGAATACTACATTATTGGCAGTAGTGAGGCAAATGATTTTTTTATTTGAATCACTCAGACACAAAAAATGTCTCGTTCAGCTCATGCATGGTTCACCTTATGTTAATACAAAAATTCTTATTGCCACTGGTTTACGTTACTGACATCGTTAATCGCGGCAATATTATCACATCAAATTGAGCTTATCTAAATTCGTTTCGTCAGCAGAAGATGCAATCGATAAAACAAACAAAAAACCCTGTAGCATTTGAAAGCCGGTCAAATTGAGCGTGAGCGATTTTTGTTTTGTTTGACAACCTCGGATGACACAATAATCCTTGTTTTTATTTCGCAATGATTTGCGATCCGATGCGATAAAAAGTATTTGCACAAACTAAGCTTCAAAAATATTTTTATCCTTTGTTAAATACATACATACTGATAATCGATTGTATAATATAATCCAATGTGTGCAAACGACCTCGCTCCAGCATAGCCTGATTAAAACTGACCTCACAATTGACATGGGGTAAAGTTAAACTTCGATTTTTAAAAGTTGTTTACGAAATGAAAATGGAACATGAAATACGATATTGGGTGAGGTCATGTGCTTGTTCTGAACCATTTCAATGTAGCATTTTAAGCTGAGCTTGAATTTATAAATTGTGGAAATTTTTATGCACTTCAAACTCTATTTTAGACTTCGTGTCTAATGTGTAGCATAAATATATTCATATTGTAACAGCTTTGTATGATTGACCTCTTTAAAAGATTTTTTTCTTCATCTGAAATTGACAAGATTCATGGTAAAAGAAAAAAATCTTTAATCTTCAATCATACTGAATATTTGATGGGAAAATGGACAGAGATGAACTTTAGATTCTTCCACTCTGGCAGATCGACATGTTTATTGGAAATTGGTAAGACGTAAATTTTTTTTCTTTCCAAGACGCACCATAACCAAGAATTTGCTCTATGTTCACGACTTCCAATAAAACAACTCGACATTTAATGGGAAATCATAAGATGCAATGTCAATTGCCAGCAGCATTTCTGTTCGATGAGTTGGATGAAAAACCTCAATATTTAACTAAACCAAGCCCTAACCTGAATACAATCAACTCGGATTGGGCACATGGTGGTTTGGTTACGTATGAGTTCTTGTGAACCCAAACAAATCCCTGATGCCACACAACTCGAATTTATGTGATTCTACAAAAAGCAAAGTCGGAATTGGAAATTCATAGCCAGAGGAAAATCATTCGTTCCCAAAAATACCAGACATAACCAACAAAGCGAAGAGCTTTTTTCATCTGAATGCGAACGATTTTTTTTTTGTATTTATTGCTTTTACACATTTCAAGCATGCCTCTGTGTGCAATTCATTTCCAGCACGCACTTGATTAAGATTGATACTGGTATTCGGAATGTCTTAAACACATACATACGTTTAAGTGGTAAATAAATAATTATAATAAAAATGTACCTTTATAATAAGTAGCAATTTCATCAATAACAGAATCCAGTTCAACATCCTGCGTAGATAAGGTTTAGCGGGTCACTGTACTTAACTTGTTCGAGCAGTAGAATCAATGAATAATTAAATGCAGTCATGTCATGCACTACCGCACTTCTTCTTTATTTTAATATTATGATGTGCTCAAGAAACCTAGACAGGAACAGGATGTAGTGAAACACATAAACCTCAATTCTTTGTATTGTCTACAAAAACACAGATATTTTTAACTTTCCGTTTTAAATGAAATGTCGATGATCACGAAATGTTACAAGAGAAACAAAAAAATTCTGCTCCTGCTACGTCTGCACGTCACTCTTTTATTTAACTGTCTAAATAAACAATTCCATTCAACCACAAAACTATTTACCTTTAAAGTTTAACACCCCACGCCTCCACAAAATAAGGGTGCGTCGCTAAGTTAAATAATTTTTGAAAGTAAAATAAAATTATTTTAAACAATGAATTCATTCAGAACAAACCTATTACAATTCAGCATAGAAATTGTCAGGCAAGATATTGACCGGTGCTGGAAAATGCCACTTTAAATATTTCGTGTCGCTTTCATAATGAATTTTTAAAAAAAAATGAGAAAGTTTTAAAACAATAAAAAATAATCTTGTTATTCAAAAGCAGCATTCACACCTTGCATTTGTAAGACCATTTTATCCTTTAACTCTATATAAATATTTTTGATAAACGTCTAATTCTAAGAATTAGGGTTGTCTGGAGTCTGGAACTTAAACCGTGAAAATATTAATCTTAACAGTTAATAGCCAGAAAAATGTTCGACCTGCGAACAATAAACTTACTACATTCATACATAAGACTTTCAAACAACCTTGTCTTTGCCTTTGTTTGCAAGTTTCACATTTGTAGATACGGTATACATACATAATGTACGTTTGTAGCATAAGTTTCTATTCTAATTTAGATTCTGATAATCTCTTCTGGCCATGCTTAAAATCTTGCTCATGGTTTCTTCAAGAATGAAATTATTAATACAGAACATTCTTGTTCGGAGTAAGTTTTTAAAGCGTGTGAATGACACACATTCATTGGGTCAAAGTCGTTTATTCTTATGCATAAAAAAATGCATTTTTACTACTACAACACCAAGCTACCAAAATGCATTCATCAAAAATCCCAATCTCAATAGTTTTCTATCGACTGAAGAAGTTACATACATAACGTTAGGAGAACTCAATTATCACCACTGCGGCAAAAAAAGAAAACTTTTCCCATCAAATTGTTATGTATAAATGTATGATTGTGTAATCGTGACGCAGTAAGCTGGACAGAATAAGAGAAAGTCATTTGTATAGTAAAGCTGTCATTTTTACGTGCGCAGAGAATGTACATATGTGCCAATGTGCCCATAAACTGTCAATCCTCCCAAGCTTCAATTGACATTCAAGGGTACCTCCATCTGGAAACTGAAGCCGGTAGGTGCTTTTGCACATTGACGTATGTATGTATGTTCGTTTTACGTAATCCGAAGCAAGCAGGCAGTCTGTTGCCGCTTGATGCATAATGGATTTTCCCCATATCGACTCAATTTCTCCCATGATGTTTTATTAAATCAATAAAAAAGTGTTGGGACTTTTAGCATCGTGCATGCTAACATAACATAAGTTACTGAAACACTTTTTGCCAAAAAAGTGTATGCATGTGGATTAAATAGCAGTGGTGCATTTCCTCAGATCGAGATCTAATCTGATGCATGCTGTAAGCCATTAACATAAACTTTCATTGGCCATTAAATGTGCTACACTACTATAATCCATTTTGTTCAGTGAAGTCAAGCGTTCTCCCAAAATAGACAAGAATGGTCGTTTTGCAGTAGAAATATGTCAGGATGATTTCATTTATATCATTTCTCTATGACTTTGATTAATATTCCAAAAAGCTACTATGCACTGACTGACCTTTAAATTCATATCATGTCATATATCATATTTGCATTTATATCATATCTCTATGACTTTGATTAATATTCCAAAAAGCTACTATGCACTGACTGACCTTTAAATTCATATCATGTCATATATCATATTTGCATAGCCTAGGTTATAACAACAAAGTACTTACAAATAAATGCATTCACAGTAGAAACTTCAGAAAAATATCCGCAGTGTTGAAATAAAGCAGCATTTCAAGTTTGCTTGTGTTGTCGCACTCCTTTGTATTTATAGCTCATTTTCCAGATTCTATTCTCGTACACAGGGGATTCTACGTATAACACACAATATACATAACTCGTGTGGAAGTTTACCAACAGATCCAGAGCAAAGATAATGATGGTTATTATTTATAGTGCTAGTATTGTCTTTGCTTACTGAATGGACGAAAATATATTTAATAGAAAGAAGTCTAATATCAGATCAGATTCTATTCTCGTACACAGGGGATTCTACGTATAACACACAATATACATAACTCGTGTGGAAGTTTACCAACAGATCCAGAGTAAAGATAATGATGGTTATTATTTATAGTGCTAGCTAGTATTGTCTTTGCTTACTGGATGGACGAAAATATATTTAATAGAAAGAACTCTAATATCAGATAGAGGGTAAACTTGTAGGAGGAAAGTCAAACTTTGCTTGCATAGAAAGCTGATTTTGTATTCTGACTCTATAAGAGTTGTACCTAAAGAAAATGAAAAGTCGTGGGTCGGCGAGTAAAAACGAAGTTGTCCGGAGACTTTCAATTCCATAGCGCCGAGTTTCTCCGTGCCAACTGGAATGAAACATGTTAGTGAGTTTGGAATATAATTCCAAGACATCGACTGGCATTGTCTTAGTTCAACCTTCAATTCATTCCAGGAGGTCGACCAGTCTGCTACACTTTGGAGAATGAAAGTTGCCACCAATCAGGAACCAGTTCCATGTCCATGTCCACGCTTTCTCTTTTCTCTCTACTACATGAACCGTTAGCTATCTCCGTACACAAACTTTCTCTTGATCTTGGCCCATTTACCCTTTGAGACTCTTCTTTTCGTAGGTATCAACGTCCTCTCCATTTCTCTTCTTATCTCTGCTTGTAGCTTGTAGCTATAAAAATAACAACGTAGCATAACATAATACATTAACATATTTATATTGGCGTATTGCGTAGGTTGAAGAAACTCTTGAGGCACATCAACATCATCCTCGCATCAATAATATTTACCTTTGCATCCTTTTCTGCTCTAAAATAAAGGTTAAAATTGAGTTTCGAGATGACTTTTGAATCAAAGAAATAATTGAACGGCGTGTAATAAAATAATGATGAGAAGTTTGAGTTGAGTTGACATTTGCAATTAATTATTTCGTGTGGGTTGCTTTCTGGGAAAAATGTTGTCCATAATAAAAAATATTGAATTTCATTCTCCAGAAATGGCAGGTAGATAAATAAATGAGATATTTTGAAAACAAAAATATTTTCAGAAAATCAACTCCCACTGATATTTAAAACCTATAAAGAAACATACATAGTTGATATATGTGATGTGCTGCATGCTCTTTTCTTTGCATTTTTTTCTTCTGTGTGCCAGGACAGAACCGATAGTTCTGTAGACTTGTGAAAACTATATATGTATTGGCAAAGTCGGAACTTCTCGGAAAATCAGCAGTGTTCCAAGGTTTCTCTTAGGAAACTGCCTAAAATTAACCGTTATGCAAACACAGAGAACTTGTACAGAGGTTGAGCATTCATTGCCCGAAGAAGATTTTGAAGCAAATCCCTGCATATTTATTAAGTGCAATCTCAATCTGAATTCGGAATGCATGCATTTTATTTTTATTATTTTGCCGGTGACTGGTAAAAGTAGCTGAGAGTGCTTAAGACGTAGAAAGTGTAGAGTACCTAAATCTCACACAATCACCAAAGCCGTGAACAAGTAATTGGTAAAAGAAAGGATAATAACAACAAGGAAACCCGAGCTGTAAAACAAATTAATAGAGGTATGTAAAAATCACTCACACATTGCTTTGCCTCATACTAAATTTTACATGCACTTAACTTTCATTGTTGCTGTAAACATTTTTATATTCATTACTCTCACATCATCGGTTTCACTTTATTTTTAAAAAACTTCGTTCTTTGTACCGAAGTAATCGGAGTTTTAATCCTACATATTTATTAGTAAATTAGTTTCAAACTTGAAAGAAAGCCAATTTACCTTTAAAAAGCCTTTTCGTGCGAATAAGTATTTATTTACAATAATTATTGTGAATGTGACCAATTTAGGCACAACAATAGTTACAACGATGGTGTAATAGTGACTTACTGTTGCTGTTGATTGTTACTGTGACAAAGCAGGCTACAGGCAAAGTTTGTTTGTGGTTTCATGACATTCAATTCCTTTAAAGTCACCCAGCAGCACAATAACTAAATAAAAGGTATAGTTCCATTTCTCTCTAAACTAACACAATCCTCAATTTACTGCATCATAGCACCACTTTTTTATTTTCAGTCTATAAAAATAATACAGATTTTGTCTGCTGCATTCGTTTCAGTTTTTGTCTGACTCTTCAAATGTCAAATGTAGGTATGATTTTATAGTCAGTCTTTTTAAAGGTGGCTTGGTTTTTTCCTTTACTGCATTGCACTGCAATGAATGCAATTGCATGTCTACATACAATAAAAACATTTTATGACTTTTAACGAGGAAGAAAAGCGCTATTGTTTTGTAGTAGTAAATAGTAGTACTCTGAGTGCAAAAAGTTCATTGGTACATATAATCGAGTAGAATAATTAGTTAAGTAGTCCACCAAAACATTTGGCGCCACTTTGTCCGGACTTCATAGATGTGGCTTTGAAGACAAACGTAGTCGCATAAACACAAACAAATACAATATCCTCATTCAGTCACTCATACATATACAGATATGAAAAGCTTTCTAATCTGACACTTTACAGGCATGAAAATATATACGTGCGTGAAACAATTATAATTATAATTATTATTGTACATATTTATTACATATATAACTTTGCATTTTTTTTGTTCATACATAGTTCGTATAAAGTAAATATGCATGATACTCTCTATAGCGCATATAATTCTTTTTATGTAATGAATGCATTTATGTATGTATTTAGTCAAGTTTGTGTAGTTTTTCGTAGTTGGGTGCGATGAGCGAATAAGTAGTGAAGTGAGTGAACACTTAACTCGAGATTGCTCTTAAACTGAAAATTGATCAATACACACATACACACCCATAGAAAAACTTGCCATAAGAGGCTACATAGAAGAAGAGTCTTTTGGCTCAGCTCCTGAAAAGACGAAGTCGAAGTCGACTCAGCTTCTCTCATGGTTCATTGTTCTGCATGATTTATCTCATCTACCTAAGCTCTAAGTAAACAACCGAAACTTGAGGTCTTTAGCTTAGGGTGTGTTTTTTACTTTTATTTCTACATATTTAAGTTTCATAGCGTCATGTTTATTAGAAATGCCTTGCACTTCTCAAGCAGTCTACTAAGGAGAAGTTCTGAGAAAAGCCGTAATTCTTAGAAAGTATGAAAATTATTCCTAAAAGAAAAAATTATTGTCAATTGAGAAGCGTCAGTGCAAATAAACTCGGTCGACTTGAATCGTCGTTTTATCTTTTTATTAATGTTTGTACATGACAGCTGTGGTGAAACAATGTGACAAAAAATATGTCACCAAAACTGTCCTGTCCATCATCACACTTCTGATTGAGACAGAGCAGTGAATAAAATTGCGTGCTCATGCAACTTGTACTGGTAATAAATATCTGTGCAAAATCTCGCTTTCAACTATCATAGCCATAATATAATTATCATAACGACATAAAAATGAAAGAAAGTTATTGACAAAATGCAGCTTATTCTAAAGTGTGTATATCTTCGTTATTGGTGCATTACCGCTGGTGCACTGTATTTACTAATGCAAAGCAAGGTTAAAATTTTGTTTACGAGCGACGACTATTTCATGGTAAACTGTAACGTTATTTGGTGTTCAATGTGCACAGGCACAATACATCCCGATCGTAATAATTGACTGAATATTATTTTCAGCCGAAGCAGAGATTTCCTTGATTTGCTTACTCATGTAAGAAAAGTTCTTGTGCAGTTGAGTGCATTATGTATAAACAACGTTGAATGTACTCACATCTAAATGCAAATGCAGTTGTTGCAGAACAGTAGCAGGAGTACATAGATAGAGTCATGCGACATAAGAAGAGAGATACAAGAAAATTTAAGTCTAGGAGGAGGAGGTACGTGATCTTATTTACACTAATGTAAGCTCTTGTTACTTTGTTATTGATTATCTAGTGGCACTGCCACATTATTACGATACAATATTCCTGTAACTTCCACTTCATGTAATGTTTTGTTTGCCAAGGCCATTCTTTGCACAGATGATAGGAAAAAGAAAACAAACCGAGTTTAAAGTGGGGTTTTGAAAATTATAATTAATTTGGTTCTAGTTAGAAATTTCAAATTAAAATCTTAGTTGCTATTTAAAAGTGAATTGTTTTTTTGTTGTTGAATTACAGCAGCGACAGCAGCAGCAACGCAACGATTTTTTTCAACATTATCAAATCCAGACATTAAAGGTTAATCAATGATTAATCCATAAAAAACATCAAAGATTGGATTAAGCTTAATTTATAAAATAACTGAATTACATTGTGTTAGACCTTTCGTCGTCGAAGTGAAAATATAAGTGATTAAATTCAGTAACTATTTTTGTTTACTGACGGCTCAAATAAAGAGACAGTTAATTAACGTTGTCCCTGCTTTAACCAAAGTAAGCAAACATTTGGAAAATTAAAAGTTGACTGAGTGACTTAATTACATCAGTAATGCCGGGCAGTAATGAGATGGAAAAGGCCGGACATGAGGTTCATGTGGATCAGCCTGACACTGATGACTCCGACGACGAAAATGAAATTCTGGAGGGGAGTCCTTGTGGACGATGGGTCAAGCGACGGGAAGAGGTAAGAATAAGCAAATTATTTTATCTAGATATAAACTACTTTTTTATTTTGATTTTGCTTTTCACGATCATCGTCATTCATCATTATAATTATCAACTTTTGTGTTGAGTCATTGACTCATTTTTATGTTAACAAAGTTATGGCAAATCAATACATCCGAATATTAATAAATTTAACTCCCCAAAATGATATAAAATATTTAATGGCAGCGAAGTCTTCAAATCGACAATTACTTAAAAAATGCTTATCACCGCTCAAAATGTTCCAAAATCTCGTTTAAAATAAATTATTTACATAGGCTTATAAGAATACATAAAAATCGTTATTCTGACTTTAAAGCTACGCACAACAAAACAACAAATAACGAAATGGTCTTAAATCTTAAATACAAAGGAACATACAATTTTTGGTCTATTTAGAACATTTCGTTCGTTAACGGCCCTCGCTCTCTCACACACACCACACGTGGAGAGATCCATTTGGCCTACATTCGTCATCACATGAGAACATTTATTTAACAGCGACTACGGCCAGCTAGTCCAAAAGCTAATAACAAAACTCTTTGATATTGATATTCATTTATGTTACCACTTACAGTTACATACATTTGCATCTAACAGAATGAGCGACTGACTGGCGCCACTAAAACTGTGCCGCTTTGCTATGTATAAGGTAAAATGTACATGACAATATCACATTTGAATTGCGACCGTTTTCACAAAGTGGGAGGGAAGTGCGAAATTATAGAGAAGTTTGTGCGTAGTAGTGCGTGTGTGTGGCATAAATTATAAATTAGCCAATGACCCATTAAATGAACAAAGCAATACTGTGAATAACCTTTGTTAGCAAAGGCAACAAAAAAACAACCCCAAAAATTGAAATTTGATCCTCAACCGAATTGTTGTGAGTATGAGAGATGTAATGTGAAAATGACAATGCGAAGGTCATGTCATGTCATGTTGAAACACTAGAATTCAAATGCGTACGCATTAACTACTAGACAATTGATTATTTACGTGATTCGAGATTATTCGAAATCGCGAGTTTATTTCTTTATATTCATGACATAATTCATATTAGAAATCTAGTATGCTTTTGTAGCTTTTGGCTGATTTACATTTACCAGCGTTGAGTGTATGCAGGAGATACAGGGTTACGCTGATTATAATCGGGGTAGGTATTTATCCGAAAAACTATACATGGTTGCATGAATAATCTACTCAAGGTTTGATCCACTGACAAAATCTGCAAACTTGTAACGGCCAACAAATTCCGCACATTTGCATTGCAGTATCATATAGGTATTTGTGTATATGCACTTTGTGTCTTGTCTTGTATGTGTGTGTGTTAGTTAGCGTTCAACAAACCGATTCCAAGGCTGTTCTTATTATCATTTTGCAAAGTTTGCTGACTGAACTGAACACTATTTTCTACACTGGGTTCATAAATTCAAGTTGAGTTGAAACGATACTCCACTTGAGAATTTCAACACAAATAATAAGGCATGGTCATTCATAGTTTTTTTTATAATTCGCACACAGAGAGAGAATCTGCAGATCTGCACCTTGTAATTCTGGTGTGACGGTGACAGTGAGTCGCTGATGCTGATGCTGATTCTACTTTTCTTACATCATGCATTGAATGCATGTGGAAAGACTGGCAGATGAGATCACATCACATCTTCGTCACTGCAAGTATGGTGAAAGATCGGAGTGAAAAACTGAAGAGCATATTAAAATACGATTCAGTCTGCTTCTCTAACTCTGCTGCACTGAGTTATAATATGGTAAATAGAATTGGGATGCACATGAAAACAGATACGATAAAGTTGTAGCTTGTAACAATGTTGCATAGTGCATGTGTGGAAGAGCGTCGATTTACTTTATACTTGACTAGAACCAAACAGCAATTTGCTGCAGCAAATCTTTTCAGCACATTCTCTTACTCTTATACTACATAGTATTTGGTAGGTTATCTTTAGCTGAAGGGGAAACTGAGATCATTCAATTAGCAAGGCGTCTGTATTCAGCTAATATGATGAAACGTTATTTTCTTTTCTTCAATTATCCATAATATCATAGGGCTTAAGATGTTGTTTTGAAGTGGTGATAGTGAAGTATAATAGTATTTAATATATACATAATGAATAATACCAATATCAAGCAGAACAGTGTGGTGCGTGCGATGATCGTATCCTAATAAATAAATTGTGTTGTGTTTGTGTTTGTGTTGTGTGTGGCTTATGGGAAGCAAGAGCAAGTGTGAGTGCGTGTTCATAGCTTCATACATAAGACTGCTCTGAACTTGATAGTTACAATTCCAATAATAACATTCTATTGTATGTATGCGTCTTCCAGTAACACTTTCATGTAAAAGTGTGTGGGCTTGAAATAAGACGAGACTTGAGTAACTTTCAAGTTGACAGAACAGAATTTATCCACAGCCATGTAGAACTTTTATCATGAAAGCGGAATTTTTTTGAGGTCTCACTTCTAAGAATATCGACTTGTTAGAGTTACATACATGTAACCACATTGTCATTCATTTGCTGCAAAGTCATTTAGTTAAAGTGTGAGAAATATTCATGGGGGAAATCTCGTTAGTTTGTATTTACTAAAAGCATCCAGGAATAAAAAGGAAAAAAGCTGAAGGAAAAAAGACGTTTCGCTTTTGCACATTATAAGGAAAGTAAAGCAGAACTTTGTTTCTGCATAGTCCGCAGTTACTGGTAGTACTGCTGCATCCAGGCAGAATTTTACAAGCTTTTATTGCTGCTGCTGGCACTATTCTGTGTGTAGGCATAGATAGACATTTACTGTTTTTGTTGAGACACGCAGCTGCAGAAAAAAGGAGAGAAAAGGAATTGTAGAGTTGAACATGGACATCAAGTATAAAGTGAAGGTTGTGCATCCTTTCCTTGCTAAGTAAGCTCAAGCTCAAGCTTGGCTCCCGGGTGGTTGATCAAACTTTACAATCATTCTTGTTTGGAACTTCCGTCAGTAAAGAGACGAGAGAGAAGAGTAAAGCTTCACAAGAAGTGAATGGAAAGTTGTTTGTGTTACGTTATGTTACACTGCATTGCTACATAGTCTGGCAGAACTCGCTTTAAAACTCTCGTGCTGCAGAAAAATATTTTTAGTTGATATAGAGAGTGCGAAGGACTCGTTACACCTTTTTTGCACCACATTGTTGAATCACATTGCCTTACCTTTGGTTTGGTAGGGATCATCTGGAATTTGTTGGAACTTGGAACTGTTCGAAGCACTCGACTTTTTTTTCTAACTGCATAGCTCGATTACACGGTTGAGTGATAATAAACTCGTGTTATTTTTCGACACAAAAAAGTGCTCGTTAAACATTCCATTGAAAACTGTTCATTTCATTTTCATAGCTGTGAACTTTGGTACCGTGTTGATTTTCTACTGTAAGTAAGCAAACTTGACTCAGGCTTTTATTTTAGTTCACTTGAACGAAAGGATTTCCGGCTATTTTTTGTGACCATTTTTTTGTGAAATGAGTAAACAGTTAAGTTTATTATGACAAATGTCATCTGCCGTGAATGAAGCTGCTAAACTGCTGGTTCGGTTTCGTTAAATTTCGTATTTTTGGTGTGAGTTGTACAGCTGCAGTTGCAACTGGATTTTGTAAAAAATATTTTCCAGACTACGGTGTTAATCATATACGTAAATACGAAGTTCTGCTAGAATGTTGAAACTTTGTTTTACTCTTCTATTGGTAAAGAAATCGGAATTGGAAAATAAAACTTATTTTTTTGACTCTGACCTTTGAATCTGCGCAGGATCAAGTGAGACTGAACTGACAATTTTACTAACTCATTGTACATAAGTTGAAAGCCAAAAGTCACTTCGGTTTTTTATAATTGTTTGAAACATTGAATCAACTGGAAAATTTGAAAAATGACGGGTAGTAGATCCAGCAACGACAACGATAAACACTTGGTGAATAATAGTGTCGACGATTCGGACGATGATGAGAGTGAAATTCTAGAAGAAAGTCCGTGCGGCCGTTGGGCTAAAAGACGGGAAGAGGTAATTACAAAATTTGAAATTTTTGAAATTTATTAATCATAATCATAAAGAATTAGAAGCTTGTTTAAGTTAGATACAATTGGTACATTTTAAGTTGGGAAGGAAATTCTCACTTTGCTGTAAATAAAATAGGTACCAGTTTAAATCGCCAAGGTTAGTGACTTGCCGTAATCGTTGTAAGTGTGACAAAGTGAAAGGATGTGACGCGCTTTGATTTTGTTTGATTTTTTCTTGTACGTATTAGGAAGAAAATTCTCACTTTGCTGTAAATATAATAGGTACCAGTTTAAATCGCCAAGGTTAGTGACTTGCCGTAATCGTTGTAAGTGTGACAAAGTGAAAGGATGTGACGCGCTTTGATTTTGTTTGATATGGGTTTGAGTCATTTGTATGAAATTCACGAGTTGAACCAAGTCAAACACAACTCAAAAGTTTTCCAATGCAGTGGGAGGATTCTGTTCCTTTCCAAGAATTTCGTATGAATTTTCCATGAAAGACTGGAATTGGAATTCAGTGTTCTTTCTTTGTAAAAATCCTTCTTTAGAATTGCAGCATTTTTTGTTTTGCTAAAGAAGGAAAATGATTTCAAGTTAACGATAGTGATTAAGAGTGCATTCACACGTATCATTATTCGTCATACATATAGATAGATGAACATAACCCTCACTATGATTATAATCAAGAATGTAGCTAAACATTACAAAGCTTCAAAGCAATTTAAACCCTTTCACCCTACCGAAACCGCTTCGACTGCCTGAAGCTAAAATGTCTGAGTGCATTTTGCATTGCAACGCTTGCGCTTTAGTTGCAGCTGCAATTGCACAAAAAACCTCGATCTTGTATGTAGCATATTATTAAAAGTAACGGCACTACTAGTCCCTTTGTTGTGGTTATCCTTTCTCAGCCCCTCACTCAATGCTGACTGATTTACAAGTTTCAAGTAGCTAAATAGTTTATTAGATGTGACGCTATTACATATACTACGTTGTATGAAAGAGACTGCATTTCACAACCTAAACTTTGTCGACTTTCTCTTAACTTGCGAAATGTGCAAAGCAAAGACAATTTAATCCTGTCAAGTATTTCTGTAAACAATTAAGCAAACTTTCGTCGTCGTAGTCGTTCTCATCTTGACTGATTGTGCTGGGGACTAAAAATACCACTGTACTCAAATCTATTAATCATTTTTGTATTTAGGTGGTGTTATGGTGGTACATGGTAAATATTTGTAGCCGGGCTGGAGTAGAATTGTTAATGTGCTTTTAGTTGGCGAGCTCTAAATATAAACAAATTTTGTACATCGCAGTAATTTATGCAATTACTTACACACATGCACTAATCTCGTGAAAAAGAAATCTTGTCCAAAAAATACTCTTGGTGTATGACTCAATAGCAATAGCAGCGAAACAAAGTGCGCATTTAAACTCAAGTGACAAATGATGATGATTGTCGAAGTGAATTTTAGTATTTAGATACATCTAGTGCGTTGTTTGCAAATTGACTTTTGTCATTAGGTAAAACGCAAGTATTTTACATAGATGAAATGAGATTTGTATTTTACAGTAGTTGCAGAATTCACCAATTTTCAAAGCAACTGGAAACTTTTCGATTATTTGAAAGCAAATCGATCCTCGATGCAATGTTTTTTCTGAAAAGGCAAATGTAACAATTTAAAGAGTCTGCTAAAGAAGCAGCGAAAATGGAGTGAGTCGCAGTTATTTGAGTACATTATGTAGGTATGTGAAAATATGTGAGACGAACCTCAATTTTTAAACACAAACGGGTTACATTTGAAGTACATTTTTTTGTCTCGGCATATCTCTCAAACAATTCTGTCTGTCTGTCTGTTATATGTATGTACCGTACCACCACTTTGTCTGTTTGTTACTTAAATCCAGATTTAGCATTTTTGTGTAGGCACACATTTTTGAAAATTTTCAAATAATGCATTAATTGAACCAGGTACTTGTCCCATTCCAATTGACTCCAGCTAACCAATCCTTAGAAATACCTAAGCATTTTTTTGCTGACAAAACCGGCTGAAGTAACGGTGACTCATCAAAATATTTAGTACTTGAATGAGTTGTGCATCCAATTTAATAATTTTTGTACCACACCACATATTACTCATTTTATTCTGCAAAAGTTGTTTTGCCATGGGCAAATTTATGATTTTCGTTTCGTTTTGCGCACTAATTTTAGTTACTCATAAATCTTCACCGTTGAATTTTTTATAGTACCAGGAAGGCCAGATACATTTTCATGTACTGTAGCTGTGAGCTCTGAATGATGCGCTGGCGCTGGAATGCTACAAAACTGAATCATATCCATTCACATTTCGATGTGAATGCACAGTGCACACATAAAATTAAAATTGGGTAACTGCGAACATGCAAAACAAAAAAATATTTTCTACCAGAATGTATATATAAAAAATTGGATAGTATTTGTCTGCAACATTAGGGCAGTAATAGTAGGGCAATTTTGCTGGCGCTAGTGCTGGCACAGTTATTATTTGCTAAAAATGATATAGTAGGGGTTGGAATAGCTGGAACCAAGGTCATAGTTTCCATGCAGGTTTGCATTTTACACACGAGCTACCCATAATAGTTTTATTACTACCAAGTGTCACATTGAACTTTTATTGTGTGTATGTTTTGCTTTCGCTTTATTGTTTTATGGAGAATAGCGGAGATTTTTTGAGCTTTACTTTATGCTGTTTTTATTAACAAAAACATTTTACAAAACTACGCCATCATTTGCCTTCATTACTTTCGATCAAGGTACGAAAAACCCATGGGTTTTTTATTTTAAAACCCAAATTGGGTTTTATAGGTGGGTTTTTTAGTGGGTTTTATGGGTTTTTCGGGTTATTTTGGGTTTTTTGTTTTCACATAGATTAAGCAGAGAAATGTGCTACAACGACTAATTTTACACTTATTTTGATAAAATTGTTAGTAACTCGGACAAATGGTAACTTTTACGTATATTTTATCAACTTTTAAACTACTACCGTAGTAAATTGATATCCTGAAGAATGAAAGTTTCAAATGTAGTTTTTGAATTTTT
>VYYJ01002906.1:0-18888 GCA_021029165.1 Cyphoderus albinus | reverse complement strand
CACTCCTCACAGAGTAACCCTTCTCTGTGAGATGCCAGAAAATGGGGTAGACTACAATAATTCTTAATTGGATTCAGTAGCGGGCGTTAGCCCACCCCTTGCAATACAATACAATACAATCTAAATTCCTAATAGATGTTCTCTAGGGGGAAAATACAGGTCTAAAAATGTTCAATTTGTTTGGGCGTTCAATATTTATTATCACTATGTTTGTACAGCCGTTAGAAAATGATGCATCATTAAATCGAGCCTGCTGACAAGACAATTTTCCACTCTTCTTCTGTATCTATTGCGAATTTGCGAAGGTTGTCAACAAAATTGTGCCATTACGACTACATAGAATTTGGATGGAAAGTAAACAGGAAATGAACTGTAAAAGTGTTTGGTTCAGTTGAGCATCAGTAAGTAATGCGCAGTAAGAAGTGGAGTAACTCAACCTTACGCTTGTTTATATTCTGTATTGTGCAAAACCAGCGGTGTGCGGTAAAACGAGTGCTATTTTTTACTCCCCCGCAACTTTGCCCATTCATGTTTTCGTGTTCCTTGTTGTTTCTCTCTGTCTATGTATCATCATGGAGTGTGCTAAAACGAGCTTGTTTGAGTAAAACCTACCAACGTATCTGTTGTGACTGCACGGTCCTTGATGGAATGGGGATACCCTTGTCTTCCAAATCTAATCTAGGTCGCGTTTATATGGCTTAGGCCGCTGTATAAAAATGTATTTATCGATCGAATACGCTCAGAGAAAGGAATGAAAGCAAATAAAAATAATAATACGTTTGTGTACACACACGCGTCCCTGCACAGTGTAGTGCTTACATTCAAGCTTCTCGAAAAACGTACTTCCAGTGAAGTACAAACTTTCTCAATGGAACCCATCGCAGCCGAGCTTCCACTCCGGGAGACCGAGTGAAAATCCGAATGGCGAAAGTAAAAGTAGCGAATTCTATTCACAAAAAGGAAGAAAGAAAGTGAGTGGAGTGGTGCAAGCCTTATTACCAAAACTCTAATAATTTATGTATGACGTATATACGTCTATCCCACGTTATATTATGCTTGCTGATACGTGTAGCGAGAGAGACCTTTTAGGGTACCGAACAGACGTTTCATTTTTCTGTATAAGCATTTCAATTTCATTCATTTCCTTCTAGCCTTGCTGCATTATTTCAACACGGAAGCAAGCTTTGCTGCATGATTTCAAATCTACTTGATTTCTACCTTTTACTTTTGCATAGTATTGTACAACTTCTCTACAATCATGTGCATGTGGACTGTTAGTGATTCAAGTCAAAAGCATCTCTCTTCTCTTATAAACACGTTAATAATGACGGTGATATGAATCTGTTTTCCTGTCGTTCACAATCATTGCTGCAGTAGCACTTGCCATCCATTTAATTCCATGTTGCAATATGATTCACGAAATGCTACATGTACGAAATGTAGTTTCTTAACCCGAGAAATAAAATGTTGTTGAATGCTCTTTTTGGAATTTGAAAGAATGCTGTAAATTGCTTGGGGGAATACTGAGTAAGATTGAATAAATTTCTTCTAAGATACATTTCAATTTTGTTGAAATTAGCAGACAAGTTGACGGCGGTGGGTAGCACAAAGTGCACTCTATATACCATTGGCTCCGAACACATAAGAAAATGAGATTGCTGTTTACCCTTCCAGTTTCATATAATTCTCTAATCATATATGAAGAATAAATATTTTAGAGTCTAATCTAATAGGCAGCCAGAAACAGTGAAAACAAAATATAAAAAATAGAACGTCGGATGGTCGGAAGAGATGCCTTTTCAATCTAAAACTGGTTAGACAGGGCACTAAGCACGTGGGCGTTTTATACTTTCATTCGGTCGTTCTTTGAAAGAAAACGCCGAAATATAAGTATGTTGGCGAGTATAAATTTTATTCCGACGCTGTTGAGTGGGCTTTTCCCTGGAGAAGTTTTTTATAATAGTAAAAGTGATGCACACACACAGTTAAATATAATAATTGGCTGCCGTACCCCATTCTATTATTAGCCTAAAATAAGCGGTTGACTCTGCTCATTGTTTTTATGCTCCGCTTTGTTATAGCCATTTTGTACATTACTTCATAAAAAATGAATACAAAACGATTCCATTCTCTTCTTTACTCTCTCCTCCGTAATGAATACACTGTAAAATTAGAATGCTTAGGTGCACTGCCTCACAATAATTTAATTCTCCTCTTCCTTTTGTATTTGTAAACCCACACAGTCTGCCAAAAATAATGTGACTACGGTCTATTGCCAATTTATATTTCATTTTGTGACGAGGCGAAACCATAACGTGCATCTTCCCAATAACAGTTCGAGATTATGTTTCATTTCTTTACCAAAACTAAATGATATGAAATGAATGAAGTGCCCACCGGCAATAATGCGATTTAATATTTCCCTGTGGAATTCAAAATTCAATCAATTATTCAGTTATCAAATGAACCAAGCACGGGTACAATATATCTAGTTAGTCCTGTAGGCGCAACTCCACCACAACACAATTCGATGTGAATAAATTGCTCCGAGAATCTGCTTTTAAAGAGAAATTGCATAGGTATGCTAATATACCACAGTGCATGCATTAAATTTGCAACGTGAGTAATGGGTTGTAACATACAACTTCAAAAGTACTTTACATCTTCTGAGAAATGTTTAATTGTTGCCTTTCTCCAGACATGGCAAAAATTAAATCTAAGTATGATTTAACCATCCTTGAGCCCAATAACCTTTTATACAGGTACTCAAGATTGTAATTTTTGCATGCCTCGAGAGCGACGCCAATTTTAAACATTGCATCATCGGTGAAATCAGACACGGACTTTGACCATCTAAAATATGTATGTGCATGGCTTCAATGTGGTTGGAGACGCTATCCGGGATGTGAAGAAAGGGCATACTTACACTTTTCAAATTATTCCACCATCTTCAGCCTCCTAATTGTTCATGTTTCACATAAAATACCTCTAAATGTTCTCCTTGTAAAACCACGATGTTGAAGACTTCAACCTCAGATTCTCCAAACGTTTCATGAATAATCTTATAGCACATTTCCTGATATAAAAATAACAATACTAATTTTTAAGTAACTCTTCGACGATACTGTTGGAGAAAAACATGATTTAACTTATTATTGTCTGTACTATAAAATAACAATACTTAATTTAGTTTAGTTTCGTTCGATAATAGACTAGTAAAGGGCAGTAAGTAATCATCAGTGCTAAAAACCGGAGTTTGAGTTGATAGTTGTATTATTTAAATCTGACATTATACATTTGTACGTATGTTGTATCTGACGAATTTATGCTCAAATGAATAAGTAGGCTTTGTCAAGTTGACAGAAACTCCGAACAAGAAAAGTTTACGAACAATTTTTTGACAAGTCGGAAAATGGGTGACAAACTGCATAAGACACTCTTTAAGAAAAAACTTATGAATATGTTTCTTTGAATTTTTCTTTGTAATGAGATGGTATTACAGACAGACATGCATTTATGGAGTCATTCCGAGAGTATTATTTAGGCAAATACCGTCTTTTACGACGAAAAGAAAAAAAAAGAAGAATTTCAAACCGCTCCCATGTTCACATTCGTTCACCAACGAACATCATGAAAGAACATTTTCTTATTCTCAAATGAATTCTTTAATATGATTTTCTCCTCTGATTTATAACCAGCATGAGAGGCTTTAGCTATTTACAAGCAGAAGAGCTCGTTTTGGGAATGGGGCTCAAAGCTGTGCCTTAATTTTATTTTTACTTTTTCCAAGGGTGACGAATGGTTGCATGTCTGCCCTATATCCATATAAAACTTAAAACACAGTCCCTATAAAACTGTGCCCTTTCTTTATTATTTTCCAGTTAGGAATATGAATGAATGTTCAAACACATCAGCATACCAACACAACAAACAAAAGATCTAAACGTTTTGTGAATGAGAGACTACTTTTCAGCGGTTCCATGAAGCTTCCTTCTCTTCCTTTTCATCTTCATTCAGACAATACGCATTTCATTCATTCATGGCCACAACGCAGTCAGTGTGTAATAAAAATAAACCAACGCCTTTTTCCGTGGCGTTGGAGGAAAACAAGTCAAACCATTAGCATGCTGCGTAAAATGAAGCACATGAGAGTGAGTGCGAAATGTTTCTTTTTTCATTCATTTCCACATATTTTTCCATCTGCTTCCTCTTTACATATAAACTATGACAAATCCTAACCCTTTTCTCATCCATTATTCCAAAAGAGGCGAGGAGGGGCGCTAACTGGAGTAAAAGGAGTCGAATTCAAAGTCGAAACTAATTTTGACGAAAGATTTATGTGTACAACCGAAGAATATTCCACAAATAAATAAATAAAATACTTACTAAGGAGGAGAAATGAAAGCAATGACTGTCGAGCCAAAAATAGGCAGCTTCACTATTTCAGATGCCGAAAATAGTTAAGAAAAAGGAGATAAATTTAGGATAGCACACTTACCATTAAGAAAGATGGGCTGCCGATTCTCCTGAAGAAGATGCATCAGTACAAAGGAGATCGGTGTTTGGAGTCCGGCAGTAGAGTCTAATGTGAGATCGCTTGTTCCCTCGTCATAGACAATCACATCTCTCCATTTTGCGGAGCTGACTGTGCTTCCTGTGCCACCAGCAACTGAAGATGACGATGAGGTTGGCCCACCGGGGACAGTCTTGTTTCTTCGATTATTTGTGCTCACTAAATCCAGAACAGACGCGCAGTTCTGGACACGTTTGCGATTAAAACGATCCGCACAAGCGATATGAACAGCTCCGATAATATGGCACTCCGTGTAGCAAAGATACCCTCGACAATCCAGGAGCAGGAAAGGAAGTCTCTGCTTGTTATTACAATTGGAAATTTTTCGCGCAAGATCTTCAGGGCTTAATGAACGGACTCGGTTTTTCAGGTCAAGCGTGTCCATACTTGCAGCGGGGACAGCTGCAGATGGAGTTGCTGCACTAGAACTCACACTCATTGCTCGAGTACCGTGAAGGGACAAACGGAGTTTTTCCTTCCGTCTGAATGCAGACGTCTGTGGAGGTAACTCGGTTTCGACTGGTCCGGACATTGCATTCATGCTCGAAGGAAATCCAACGGGATCACGCCGGAAACGCACTATCGAAGAAGGACGTTAATGATTATTATAGCTGCTTTGTCACTGGAACTTCGCGATGAGCTTTCCCTCAGTTACGTTCCAACTTTTTATCTGTAAGAAGAACGTAAACACACAATTAAGTTCTCTCCATTTTCCTGCAATCTTATGAGCGAGCGGTGAGACTAGCTTGTGATGAATGAATGGATTTTGTTTTTTTGAACTTGTACGTGACAAAGAACTGTATTCATGTTGAACTTGTAACTACAATATTAAATAACTACGGAAAACTTTCTGAAGCAACTGTCAGTTTTGGTAATTGTGTGTATAAATAAATATCTTGCAAAACTTCCAAAGTAGATAATGTTTCGTTTGCAAAGTTCAGAGTTTTTGATCAAGACAAAAAGTGATGTATCCTGTTGATCTTGCCATCATCAACTGATGATCCTAAGCAAAAAGGTGAGCTGACTGAGAGTGATGTGAGAATGATGATAAAGAATGAATGGAGCGAGACGAACCGTCGGCTAACGTCATTTTCACGTCTCAATAGCATATATAAAAAAGCATAGAGGAGGTATGAAAAGTGATTTCATCATGAATGCCACTAACCATGAATGCCATGTATGCAAATTTAAGATATAAACTCATAAAGCCAGTCCATATTTTGCGCGTATCGCTAAAGGATGATTCATTCGTATAAATAAATGTAGCCACTACATAACCACCACTTACAAACTCCTCTTGTCTTGTCATCTTACTGCTTACAAAATTTACCTTTGCAAAAATCACAAGCCAAAGTGCAAAAGCACTTCTTTGCCATTTTATTCGTGACTTTGCTTTTAAGTTGTAATATCACAGCGGTCAGTGTTGATAAGGATGTTGATGATGCCATGCAAGCTAATAATAATATGATGCGCTTTACAATGCATGCTGCTTGTTATTTACTTTTACATTATGCAGTTCGACTGTATTACCATAAATCATTTTCGTAATCGTACCATGGGAAATTTTCCAGGATGCCCCTTGTACCAGCACTGCATTGTAAGAATAAATACGACCTAGGATTTGTTTTGAATCGAAAAGAATGATTTAATGAGATGGCAAGAAATGAATAGAAGGAGGAAACTTTTGTGACTAAGGCAGTCCATTATATTTTTACAAAGACGGTGGTGGTAATGGAAAATTATGCTACACAGCTATACTTTACAAGAGTCACTATTTTTACACAGGAAAGTTTAACGTCAACTTAGCAGGCTATTTACTTTATTCATTTGAACAACATTACGCACACATTGCCCATGACCGGGGAGTTTGCACTCATACGCATAGCTAAACGATTTTGTAACTTGTTACATTACCAGATTAAGTCTTTCATGCCCTTATGAGAAGAAGTGGAAGTGGAACTCTTCCTTACTTCAATCCCACAGCCAGTGTTTTACCTTAATAATTAATATTTATTCTCTCCGTTTCCTCTCCACTCTATGTACAGCAAAGGCAAATTTAAAACCGTGTTGCCACTGACGTCTTTTCATTTTATGAATTAAATGCCAACTTCTTTACTACACCACCCCTTACTTTAAAGCATGCCTATCAGCTCTATGCTGCCTTGATTTTTACTCTCCGTTTATCTCTTATTTGGCAGTACTGTTGATGATTGTAGATAAAATCACTAAAATGGCTAAACAGCATCAGTAACCCGTGCAAATTCTCGCAAGATCTTTCAGCACAATCCTACATAATGGCACCGTACACAGGGCCACCGGTCTCCTTCTAACTTAAATACATAGATTTTATGATTTATTCATATTCATAAATAACAATATTCATCATACTTCTGAAAAGAGTGTATTTTGCTTTTGCTCAATCTGGATTTCAAGGTTTCTTCCGTATTGAATAGCCATTATTTCGTTGTGAAAGAAAACGAAGCAAGAAAAGTAACATGTCTACACTAAAGAACCAAGTCAGTATATTCTTGCATCATGTGCCATATGAGAATTGTGGTTAGATCGAATGTTTTTCTGTTTGAAATTTTCACGGTGAAGTAATGTACTACATTAAATGACTGATAAGGCTTCTGGTTAAAATTTTCTCTATATTCATTAAAACTGTTTATTTGCCCTGTTGGCGTATTGCTCAATTGCACCGTGAGCAAAAAGTTAGCAGATCTTTACATAAGTAGACTGTTGAGTGTTTCTTTTCCATTCACAGACTCCGCGAAGATCGTTTCGCAACATAGTGCAACTTTTTAGAAGTGTTTGTATAATATGGATCGACGTCAGAGAGTTTCTTCGTCTCTCTCGTTCTCACCTTTTTCTGACCATAAATTGACAAGATTTTGCAAAGGCGAACTACAGAAAGCGGATGAGTCATCGCTTCGCTACATGGTGGTTCGGAAGGGAAGAAACCTGGTTTGGTTTGATTTACGTCCACATATTCAGAGCATCTACTTCATGCATGCTCTGCCTGCTCTCGCTTTGACTTTTATCAACTTGTTGGATACCTCAGCATTTTTGCACTTGTTGGCAGGAAAGCGTGAGCAGGAACACATATGTATTTATATTACACGTGCAAACTTACTACATCTGTCTTTACTTACCATGTAATCAAAGATCAACACAAAGTTCACTGTTCTGCACCGGACAGATTGATTTGTTTTATTTCGCCTGATTTGATGAATAAACCAATTAATTGGATTATCAAAAAACAGAGACTGTAACAACCTAGATGTTACGGTTAACATATAATAAAAAAATAATTCGGCTGTGAAATTATTCCGTGATCCCCAAGTAAAATGCACAAACGTAAAAAAATAATGTATGAACATGAGCATGGACGACGAATGGTATCGCGTTTCATTTCGTGAAAAAGTAACATTTTTTCCTTCTCTAGTATAGTAACATGTTTGTTTATAAATGCCATCACATTAAGGTAGAAGGAGCCTTGAGGAAATTGGAAGATTTGTAATAAACTAATCATAATAAGAACACAACACAAGTACAGGAAGTAATGTCGTTTGAGTTAATGGGAGCAAGGCGAGGGTGCGAAATGAGATGAGCTGCACTAGAGGGCTTTCTGAACTCTTATCTTGCTCCAGCTTGCATGATCATAAAATTGAAGAGCGTGCACTGAGATAGTGTGTCTGGGCTCCAGCAAATATCAGCAATGTATTCAGTAAGTATCTTTCAAAATTCACATTCATCCCAGAGAAATCTGGAGGAAGGAGGAAGAAAGAAACCCTAAAACCTTGAGAATTATTATTGTTGTTCCCCTTGTTAGTGTTCATTTTCATTTTCCTTTCTAGTACATCGACGACGTGACGTGATCGCTTTCTCGCTTCTCTGCTTGCTTGACTTGCTTTTGAGTGAATAAGAAGTTTTTACTGCACTAAAAATATTACCCCGAATACATGAATTCGACATGTGGGGTGAAAAGAAAGTGGAGACCAGGAAGGAAGGAAGGAAGAAAACTTAAGAAGGGGAGACGATATGAATGCCGGCAGGAGTACAAAAGTGTAATATCATGCGACGATTTGATGGCATGGTCGGTAGGTAAAGTAATGCGATGACGAAGACATTCGTTAAAGCAAGGAAAATCACAACTGAAAGGGAGAAGGAAGAAGAAAAGAATAAGAAGCTCAGACGCACTCACACCGACACCACATCATAATAATATAATTCTGTTGGTGGCGATATTCGACGGTTGAAGTGGGTGAAGAACTGAAGAAAATCCAAGAAAGCATGAACTCACGAAGGAGTCATTCAGCCAAGTTCTTCACTTTAGATGAAGAAGACGAAGAAGAAGGGAGGGAAAGGGGACCTCGCGATGACTAAGAAGCAGAAGGAAAAGTAACCAGAATAAAATCCGGCTACTACTGAGCCTGCACTCCTACCAGTTCCATTCACTTCCACCTTCATCATCATCATTTTTCTCTTTCCTCCGTAATCCGAACAAAACGTCGTCATTCTTAAAAGAATGCAATTTTGGAGTTCTCCGTTCAATTCTCCCCTAGTTTTCTTTTCCGTTTCTCTAAAATCTCCCGTGTTTCCCTGCTTTTCATGTTAGCATATAAATCCGTTGTTTAGTTTAGCTTGCTCTCAAACAAACTACCAGATGAATTCAATCAAGTTGAATTTTTACATTTGCTCGCTGTATGCATCATTATTGGGAAAGAATGGAAGTGGCAACGTGGAAACTGAATCCTACTTTACTATTATAATATGAGTCACACCAACAGCGTGCCTGGCCATTGTATTTAAGATTTTATTTATCTATTTATAATATTGGCATGAGTAGCCAAGCCGCTTTATATCTGCTACATACATTTCGATGGCCCTGAACTCAGACACATTATTATTGGTCATGTTTCTCCTTTGTCAGAGATTTCTGAAGACTGTGACTTGTTTTTTCTTTCTTTTTACGTTGATGAATAATGTTGACATACTTAGTTTTTATATTGACGGCCATTACACTTTTATATGTAAGATTTCCTTATAAGGGGGTTATGAAGGTCGGAAGGAAGGTGTAAAGCCATTGTCATAATTAAAAATAAAACGATTCGCGTAGAAACTAAATGCGTCAGAGTTTCCAGTCGTGGGGTTCCAAAACTTCAAATATACAACTAGTGAACCAAAAACGTAGTATCGTAAATTAATTCAACAGCAGGTGAAGCTCTCGCCTGTATAGCGTGGTCACGGTTAACTTGGAATGCTTTGAACATCAAGTGTAATGGCACCAGCAGATTTTCAATGAGAATTTTACGACTTTTGGATTGCCAGTTTTATGCGTAAAAGTCAAGATAGGGGCTCCGTGGAGCAGAGATGACAGTAAAAAGGCGAGTCGTGGAGGAGAGGTGGATGGAAATGAATGAGTCATGCACACATATGTCCAAATAATTGTGTACACGTATAAAGAACCGACAGACTGGAATCGTTGTTTGCAGCTGTCTGTATTTTCTACTGGTCTTCAATCTGCAGTGACGCCTTATCTTTGTTGCATAATCCTTTTGTAATCCAACGTATGCTACGTGGATTTTTTATGTTTGAAAGATGAAAAACAGTCGCCCAGTGCGTGCTCTCAGACTCAGACGCTGAAACATTTTCTGTTTTGGATTAGGTGCTGAAATTTGGACGACCGCATCACATAACTTCTGAATATGCGACTATTTGAAAAATTACCTACCCCCGGCAGCTTTGTATTGTAGAAAATATCTTTTTAGCATTAGAAAATAGAAAATTTTGAGTGTCACAATTACGGGGAAAGTTTGCTTGCGCAATATAACTCAAAGCAATGCTTACCCTTTCCATCAAATTTTACTATTAATGCAGTAACCTAGTTGAGGCAACAAAAACTTTCACTTTCAAATTTAATTTTATAAAAGCTTTACAATGATTACATAAATTAGGAAAACGAGTGGGCTGTGGATATTCTGCGTCAGATTATTTGGAGAGAGAAATCTTCCCGTTTGGCTAAAACAGGAGAAAGGACGAGTTGATTCACCATTAATAAATTGACAGTAGTAATAATGGTATTTATTTTGCTTATTTATGATGTTCGTAGCTGTCTTGAAATTGAAATAGAAGAGTGCAATTCAGCAAGAAAATAGAAAGTCTGGAAATGCCTTACATAATAGATAGACAGCTCAGTGTGATACGCCCACGACAGACATTCTATATATATCCTTCCCGCTTATCGCTTTCCTCTACTCATGCTTGAAATTCATCAAATATTCTGTGTTTTTTGCATTCTCGTCGTTCGACCCTTTACCAGGAAATCGGAGGCAGCTATGCTATTGAAGATTGGGACAACAAAGCAAACTCAAACTATTTGATAGTGCATCATCCCACTCACATATTTACAATGCCTCGTAGAGAGACTATGAAAATTTTGGATAAGTTGCGATGGCTTTGGTATGTGGCCATAAACACGTAAAGAGCCTGAGAAACCAGAAATATTCCCATTAATAATATTAATATTGTTGAAAATTCCGACTTTCTATCCAAGCTGCCAGTTGTGAAGAGCATCATATGTGAATAACTGTAAAAATCAATTACCAAGCTTCTTCTGATCTTTCAAAGAATTTAGTAAAAAAAGTGAGGAATTCCGCAGGCATCAATGAAAAGCATTATTACAATCTGTCTGTTCTAGTGAACAATCTGGAAACCCTTTTGAAGACAGGACTATGTCATTACTGTATGACTAAAACATACATAAATGACATTGTTTAGCGTCTTGAATGGATATGTGATAACTATAATTTCCCCCTCATGTCTCATGCACTGTTCAACGTCAACTCTAGCCCGAAGGCAATAAAGAATGTATCAATACGGGAAAATTACGCCCCACCGGGAAAAATCTGAGCATGACCTGGACCTTGTTAGACCTGTTAGAGAACAGGCAGACAGGTCTTATTAAATTGACAAACATTAAAACATAATTGTACTACAATTTCAACAATCTACTATTTAAGTAGATTGAAGTTTGAAAAATGCAAATGGCTTGGTATCAGGATGCCCCTAAAGAAATTCATTGATGACTAATTTAGAAAGTAGAATAGTGTAAGTAGATAGTTGCTGCTTGAAATCACCCTCTCAGAACTTACACAGCCTCTTTTGTGAAAGAGAAAGAAGTTCTTTGTATCTAGTCCTTACTTTCACTGATTAAAAATCATCCCTTTCAAAATCAAGAGTGTTAGTCATTAATAGATTTTTGCTGGAACAGAGGAACATTACGTCACGTCAGATTGTATAACGACAATAAATCGGTGTAAGAGGCATGGGTTTTAATGGAACCACTAAAGATAAGCAGAACCAACAAAGTGGTAAAAGAGATCTTTTGCACAAAAATAGTAATGATGATTCAGAGCAAGCTTGAGGAGAAGATGATAGATAAAAATTATGTACAAGAGGGTAAATATACACCAGAGACAACAAGAAGAGAGAGGGACAGATAAAAAGTATTTTCCTTTTGTACTTTTCCTACGCTCAACTTTTTGTTTCCTTTTTATCTGCTGCAGAGGAGTGAGCGTTATCGGACAGTTGAGAGAAATGATTCAGGCAAGGGGGTGACTTTTTTGTTTGAATTGATATCTTGCATAATATTAATATGCATATTGTGCTTGCATAAATAAGCATACAAAACCTATATCTGTCGTACTCCTCCCGGCCGGCTCAACTTCTTCAACAGTTGAGTTTTGAGTACAAAGAAAAGTTTGGTTGGTATCCCCCAGTCTAATTCCTTTTCGAGAACTATCAATAAATGGGTATCGCGTTTGGTGAATGTATTTGTGTATGTATGGTATATGGCTTTTAGCCCGCTTTTATTTGCCAGATTATTATGACAAGATAATGATGATTCACCTCCATCTACCACCACCATCATCATCATCATTCAGCCACCCCATTTGCCATGGCTCTATAATATAAAATAATTGTCATTGCCACTTCCACTCTCTATTTACTTCACTCCATCCATTCGACTTGTTAGTCATTCTTTCACGTCTTTCTTTCCCTCGTAACAACGACTCTTTTTTAGTAATCTGATTTGATTCGCCGGCCGGGTAATTTCTGCGTATACATTTTATTTATGCGTTCGCGTAATCAAAACCCCCTAAAACGGGCAGTTCCAGTTCCGGGTATTCCTGTGCTCGGCAAGAGAAAGATAAAATGTGCATATACTTTGTTGTGTGCGCATTACTCATTCAACCACTCTCCTTTATCCACTCACCCTAAGCAAAGTACAAAAGTCTTCATGTTTGACTGTCGTGCACTTTTTAATACTTTCTCGGCTTCTTCGGTTTATTTTTATTATTATTTTGTGGCGCGGTCCGTCCTCTTTTCGGTTTTCTGCGGTAAAAGTGAGTCATAAACAGAGAGTGAGTGAATTGACTGACGCGTGGTGCTCTCTCCTTGAATTCCCTATTCAGCTGGTCGGCCGGCACTGCCACTTTAATGTAGGGAGCTCCCATTCAAATATTATAATAGTCATGTGCTGCTTTTTCTATACGCTCCTATTTTTAGATGCGAACGTACATGACACGCTTTGATGGAAAGAGCTTATTTACGAAGGACGTGTCGTTGGTGGCGAAAGAAGATTTTGGTGTTGGCTTTCATATTAATCGCAGTCGTAGTAGAAATCTAGTAAAGAGGAGACTAGTTGTCCTTTCACTTTTCAACTCATCCATCAGATTCATTTCCAAGTTTTTCAATAAAAATGCATTTATAAAAGAATCATGATTATGTATTATATTATGTTGATGATTGTAAAAACCATTCTCAAATAATAAGTATATCAAAATATTCAATTCAATAGTACACGCTCTTACGCGTGCCTGTTTGAATCACACTCGAAGTTTTATTGTCACTTTTTACTGCTGTACAGATGGTACGTCACACAACTTGTCAAAAAGCTTCTCTTTATCCACAAGCTCAACTGAACTCTATTGCAATTGTCCTCTTTCTGTATGAATAGTTAGCCTCTCCACTTTTTTCAGATAATTCATAAAAAGCTACAATGCGTGTTATTGAAAATCCCTGACAAGTTTCATAGTATGATTCATGTAATATCAACACAACGATGACTAGGCTACCTAATAAATGACAAAAAAAGTTCAAGAAGAATTGGACAGAATTTGATGATCTGTCAAGATTTCCCATTGCTCGTTTTTATCTGCCGATTGTAGTGTACACAATGCTCTACGAAATGTGTACCATGTACCCCACCGTTCCTGTGAAAAAGTGTCGGATGAAGCATATACCCTTTATTTTTCTTTGAATATTCCTATTTTATAACACAAAGACCGACCGTGGTTTACTCTTCGGATGACCGGGTAGCAGCATGGGAAGCAGCAATCAACTTGGGAAAAATGTTGATGAGCTCTGTATTACGCATCATTTTTTCGGGAGAGTGAAGTGAAAGCCACACATTATACAGTCCTTTTCTATTTATAAGCCATGGTTTATTCTGCTGCCATTCTATTTGGGTGAGACTGAGGTGCTTGGGGTTAACAGGGAAAATGCTGTCCACATGGCTATTGTTCTGTTCTAGAAGTGGAGGAAAATCTGTTCACTTTTGTCTTTCAGACTGTTTCATCACAGTTTTAATCATAATGACATGGATTCACGAATGCTGATTGTAGCAACTGTTAAATCAGGGGAAAGCACTTTCCAGTTAAAGCAGAGTATTGGAAACGGTATATGCGAAACAATCATTTTACTTTTAAATACTTGTGCATATACACAAGATGGTTCAACGGGAGAAACTTATAAGTGTACTGGAGCGAAATATTTATTTGTGTTTCCACTGACATTAATCAATTTCCGGACGCAATTGATGAGATGAGGAGAAGCACTTCATTACACAATGCAGAAGCCCCTTGCCTTTTGTAGGATCTACTTCCACTGAGAAACATTCAAATATCATTTGGGAGCAGATGTATTGAAATTCAAACAATATTACTTTCATGAAAGCGGGCAAAATAATAATGAGAATGTTGATGATTGAGGAAAACACTCATTTAAAAAGAATATTGTCGCAGTCAAGTGCAAAGGCCAAAAGCCAAAGCAATACACATTTTATGGTAGAGCGAAAAAAAAGTATTTTTATGTCTGACTCACGTTTCTTCTTTTAATGTTAATGTACCTGAATTAATGTTAGGTTAGGTTATCTAGCCAGCGAAGATGTGAATAAAGATTCGAATCGACATTTAGCTGATGTTAAAATTAAATTTAAAAAAAAACTAGGAAAAGAACGCAGTGACCTTCGATTTAATTTTGGGGTCATCGGGTTGAGTTGAAATTAATGTCGATTACGTAATCTTACTTGGACTGAACAACTTCATTTACAATTTGCATCTCAAAGCTGTTTTTCACCAAATCTGGTTTATAGAAAATGTAACAAAATACCTCAATGTAATCACAGATTAATGGGTCAAAGTTTAGAAGTCATTGTGGACTGATTAAGAGTTAAGTAAACTGAAATTATCCTGCTTCATATGTAATCATCGTATTAGGTCTTCTGTTATTCCAAAATGTTCAACCCTGAGTACGTTCGTTAGAAATAACAAAATAAGTCTCGCTGTGAATATGAATGCTTTTTTAAGAGATCGAACTCTTGTCACATGTTACTGACAGTGAAAAGATTGTATAATATTTCTTGACTCATGACTGAGTGATATTACTACTTAAACTTATGATGATGGTAAAGTAAGTGAGAAAAACCATTAAGTTCATTCTCATCATAATCATCATGCTACGAAAAAATTGTTGCCCTCCATTGCATTCACTGTTTTTGTTCGAATACAAGCCAACTGGGAGCTTCCCCCTCGCTTTATTTTTTGTGTAGGTGCTGTAAAGAAAGTCGGGTCAGAACCTTCTTTATTTCGACATAGCAAGCCAACCACTTTTTGACTTGTTTGTTACTATAATATGAGTCAGTGAAAGCTACATCTGGAGGACTATGTAAATAGATTGAATTATGCTTTGATGGTGTGTGTATCCACAAATAATGAAAGTAAAACAGTGTTGAAATGATAAGAATAGCTTGGTGGTAATGACTTTGCCTTTCGCCTTGACTGACTTTTGCCACATCAAACTAAGTGAGCGAAGCCCGAAAGAAAAATAACAGAATACACTTTTATTATTTTTTATAAAACTCCGTAATGCTCCTATTTATTTGGATATTGCGTAAATACACCATCAACGTCACAGCATAGACACCACCAAGTAGCAAATAGCCAGAGCGACCCATAATGCATTTAACTCGCAACAACAAATTTAGTAAGCCGTAGGTTATCCTTATCCTTGCAAAGTGAAATCTCTGCAATAATAATAAAATCGTAATAAATAAAATAAAACTCCCTCTTAGCACAACCAAGCGGATCGGAACAAAATCCTTGCTTATTTTCTATACAAGATCACCAAATCGGGCCGCGAACCTCTTTTCGACACTTTGTGCGACGGCAGCAGTGGATTAGTCATCGTCACAAGGGAGCCCGTGTTGTGCTGAATGAAAATTGAAGCGGAAACATTTTCCCCGTCATAGTTGCATGCTGCTTGTGAATCAATGTTTAAAATTTTTAAGTTAGCCTTAATAAAGTGGAAGGCAGGACTGTGTACAAAGGTTTCCTGAAAGTTTCATATTCCCCGAGATATGTACAATATGATAATATAAAATGTACGTCTCAAGAACAAAAATGACATGATTCAGCTCAACGTACCGTCATTGTCGTGTTTCGCGTGGGCAGATTTTAAATTGGAGGAGTAAAACTTGTATTTACGTAGATCCTTTCCAAGTCGCATATTATTGACTTCGTTGACATAAAACTTTTTGTGCAGATGCAAAAATGATCCTGAAATATCTGTCATGTGACCTAAAAATAGGAAGCGAAGATTCTTTACCTACAAAATGTTATTTTCCAAGTTGAAAGTTGTGATGATAATGATAATGTTTGTGAAAAGACGGACTTTATTCTGTTGTTAATGGAAGGATGACAAAGTCTGTCGATGACGTTAGATGTGGTACTGAAGCAAACGACCGGGAAAGTGAATCGAAATGTGAAACACGGAGGGCGTCATTATAATAGAATGGATGTACAAACATGAACGGACGGATGCCGGGGATTAATGCACACTCTACTCTTAATGCCTTATACAAAATGTTACTTTTGATAGTTACATGTTGAATGGGAGACAAACACGAAAAAACTCCGTTGTCTACAAAGAAACTTAAAATAGGATTTGTTTAACTTTTATTGTGTTACTATTGCAGAAGCAACAAACATCGGAAAAAAGTTATTTTTGCAGCATCAAACAAATTGTTTGAGTTCGAGTCTTCAAATCATCGGAAATTAATAACAGTACACTTATGTACATAATCCTATATCTCTCATTCTTCAACTTTACAATTATTGTTGAAAGTACAATACTGTCTCGTCTTACAATTTGTTTGCCTGATTAAATGTTCACGCAGCGCCAAATACGTCGTTTATTAAAGGCTTCACTTATCAAATTGGTTAATGCGAAATAATTCAGTTCAGTGTTTCATGTCATATCGGGTAGTTAATTAATCAGAGCTAAATTATTTCTCCTGATAAATGCATCAAGAATCTTGAGTTAAATTACATTTCGAAGGATAGAAATAGGTATTGCAAATGGCGGCCGCGTTGAAGTTTTGCTGAATGGATGTTCCTTGATTTTATTACTTAATAAATTATGATACATAGCTTCGACTAACAAATATACAGCTTTGAAATACAAATAAAGTTCATTGTGAAGTTGTGTTGAATGAAAGTGAAATAAGGTAGAAGATGCTTATCCTCATTATGTATAACACAATTTTGGCAATTTCACACAGGAAATGAAAGGCGATATGTACTAAAAATAAAGTGGGCTGAGTGAAATGACGTTAATTTTGTTATAATCACTTGACAAGAGCTGCGAATTTGTTAGCTCCACTTTTTCCCGTTCCGCTCTGCTCATAAAATCTTGCTCCGTCAATTTGGAACTTTTGGCATAAAGGCAGCGAACATTATTCGAGATGGGAGAGCATGTGCAAAGGTATGAAATGAACGCCAAGTATGCGAATGACATTTTCCATCTCATGACACGTCCATTTAGCTGCATGATATGTTGGAACTGTTGCAAACTTGTAATAAAATTTGATAGGATTCATTTCCTTCTCAGCTTCTTCAAATGTCCTTTCCACTCGACAGCCCAACAAGAACAATCTTCTGGCTGCGCCGCGCCGAGATTATTGGACATCGTCTTTTCCTTACTGCTTTCGTTTTCTACCCACCATTCACAAAGTTCGTCAAAACTTTTCGTATAACGTGGTAAGGTATGCTAAATTCTTTCGCGGCTAAACAAACAATGATGGAACTTATATATTTGTCCCGAGTCCCGATCGTCTAAGGAAATACATTTTTATTGCTCAATTATCAATGGCGACCTGACATAGCGGTAAAATGATGTGCTGTAAATCAGAATTACTCAAATGGGAACAAAAAAATCTCAGCCCATGTANAATTATCAATGGCGACCTGACATAGCGGTAAAATGATGTGCTGTAAATCAGAATTACTCAAATGGGAACAAAAAAATCTCAGCCCATGTATTACATACTTCTTAACGCTAAACTTCTACATAAATAGATCTCTTTGTTCGCTTTGTGCTAAAAAATTTGTTAAAATGCAAAGTTATTTGTGTTACGTTTGTCTGTGCTCTGCATTTGCAGTCTAGAAAATGCTTAGCTTTGACTCATTAGACTGTCAAATTGCCACCGCCAAGTCTAACATGCAAAATCTGGATGTGAGCCGAGTGTCTCAGTCTCAGTCAAGCGATATTTGATTAAATAAGTTGAACCGCGTCCCATTATCTCAAATGTCGGTGTGTGTATACTCTCCTTCACATTCGAATTCTACCTCAAGGATGACTGAACGAGCATTTTAAGAATCTTTAAAAATAAAGAAAATTCCAGTCTGTTGGCGTGTACGCTAGGAATTTTAAAACGTCTACTGAGGGGAATCAAATTTATTTTACGACTTGCATGCTAAAAGTGTTTGGGTTCTTCGTTAAATAAGTATGATAGCTTTAACTTATTACTGTATGTGCATATATTTTCGCTTAAGCTACTCAATTGCTTTTTGCTTATTTGGACTATGAATTATATTATAAAACTATTCCAGAGTTGACAAATTTTGTTACGCATATTTATTTAACACGTCTGTACGTGTATTCATTGCTTACTTAATTCAAACATTTCAAAC
>VYYJ01002905.1:0-18890 GCA_021029165.1 Cyphoderus albinus | reverse complement strand
GTTCATTTTACTTGCAATTTCTCCTTCTGTTCAATTCTTGATTCATACCTACGGAAAACCCATTGCTCTTTTATTTGCCATTTTATTGGCTGGTCCTTCGATTACTTACAATTTTTAGTTTTCAGCAGATTCACCTACAACATATATTAGAGTATTAAACATGTTAGTATATTATTAATTAATGTTACTTTTAACCAATCTGGAAAAGAAAGGGCATTATGACTTACTGATGATTGAATTATCCTCAGAAAGTTGAAATAAAAGTCACGTGGCATGACACATTTAAAGTATAAAGATAAAATGTGAGGTATGAATATTAATTGTAATTCATTCACTGCCTAAATCACATATTATGTAGCCTTACACTAAAACAACATATGTACATTTGTAAACTAATTAAAGACCATTTATCATGAATGTATGACGCATTAAATCATATACATACTACCATCATCATAACGAAGAACAACTTTTATGTCAACGTCATATACAGTGCAGACCAGGTCTGCGCTGCCAGACCTCATACGTAACAAAACCTTATGACGATACTTATTTGAAGTGGTCGTTTAATTTTACACCTGGAAAATTTATAAGATCAGTTTTATATATGTGACAATTTATTTACCTTTAACTTTAGAATTAGATTAAGCATTTTCTTTTCTTCTCAAATGCGTTCAATTTTAATTTTGCTAGGTAAATTTCCATTCCATTCGCTTCAAGCATTTGACTTTCATTTTCAAGTTAAACATTAGTTTTAAAAGAAAATTAAGTGCAAACAAACAATGTTCAGCAAATTTGTTAATGTTATTCTTCAGTTTCAGCTTTCACCTCTTCAGTTTTCCTTTTCATTTCGTACGAGCCAGAACGGTAAAACTTTCAATGTTATGGCCAATTGCTTCTTGTCTGCCTGCTCATTAATCTTATATCAAACCCGACATGGTTTTTAAATAATTCTAAAAAATGTCGCTTGGAATTGTTATACTAGCTAAAATAAGCGTTTATCTTTTTATAATAACATCCTCTAATGCTTCTGAAGAACTCGACCGGAAAAATTCTCCAGAATATATTGAAAACCTACATGGAATTTTTGATCCCTTGGGTAAACAAAGTTGCAACATTTTAATTGATAACTACCAAGGGATTAACCTGCCTCGTCTCTCATTTCCCCTGATAATCAACCGAGCCTTGGTTCGCTTCGTTACAATAGAGGAACGCGATTACTATTATCCCGTTAACTGGAATCACTCTTCAAATTACCTTCTTTATATCGACTTTTTCACCTTCACTGCCACCACTAAACCATGGAATTGCCAGCTTCACATGCGTCTTCTTCCTCCAACCAAGTTTCTGACATCCGGTCGATTTCCACCAGTGTTCCAGTACCACAATACATCAAAACATTTTTTCACCTCACTTTGGTCATCCAGAAATTTCATATCAAAGATAAATGCATTCCTCGTCGCGGAGAAAACTTACGACGATATTTTCCTGAGTTTTCTCAAGTGTAATTTTGCAACCAAAAAGTGTTATTTATCAGGAAATTTTAATAGCAGCTTTTGTGGAAGAAAATCCGCAGAGGTCCATCTCATTCGGGAATATCTTAACACTGAAAGAGCTCGCTGTTTTCCAGTTATGTCACTTTTGCAACATAACTTACAAATATGGAAGAAAATGGTCCAGTACGTATTCACTCAAAAGGACGTCCCTTGATATCTCCAGTCTTGACCTTGAACTTGGCCTTGAAAATATTTCCAAACTCGCTTATCCCCAGTCACCCCATGATCAGCAGCTATCTTGGCTCCTGCTAAATTCTGAGTCAATTTTAATAACACTAGGCTCGACAATCGCGTCCAATCTCAAACGATGTCGGTCTCCAATTTCCCCATTGAGTATAAAGAAGGACCATGATGTTTCCCTACGAATTACCGCTGCACACACCCAAATGTGGCAACTAATTATGTCCAACTACACCTACAAAGAATGGTCACGAAATCATGGCTACATCACTTGTGAATGTGGCACAATTGTAAATAAGGTTTTCTACTACTATGATGACGGACTTTACCTACTACTCGAGATAAAATCCATGGAGGATTCCCAAGGGGGAAAGGAGGCGTTTCCAGTTGCAACATATCGGACCCTGGAATCGCCTGGATTCAAATTTGTAAGCTGCGGGGAAAAAGGATTGGATAGCTACAACTTTGACGATCTACTTAACGTTTTCGACCGTTACATTTGGATATCCATTTTTGCATGTCTTGCGTCGATCGCCTCATGGGCATCCATGATCATGATGAAATCAACAAACTCATTCATTCAAACTTTTTCAAAGCATCTTTACTCGGGTTGCAAAGTTCTTCTGGAACAGGGTCATACATTTACTGAAATTCAAGGTCATCATAAGAATAGAATGGGAATATGTTTGGGTTTGTTATATTTAATGGGCGTTGTGATTAGCAATGCCTACAAGAACAATAACGTTTATAACATGATGTCTCTCAGGAAGCCGCTTGCTTACCAGAGATTCCAGGAATTGATTGAGGATGATTTTACAGTGCATGTGAGGATTGGCCTTGTCATGTTGGATTTCCATCCCTACTGGGATATACTTGGAACTTATCACATGCAGCGTAACGGTTCGCACCGGATCTATGAAACAATCTGGGATACCTTGCGGATTCAATCGGAGGTGATCGCCGGATACAGAAGCAATGCAAATATTGAAAATCAATTAGAAAATGATACCGGAATACTCTCGCTAATACGAAAACACACCAGTTTGCATCCATACCTAATCCAGGTGATGACAAATGTGCTACGAGAGGCTTATGTTAGATATAAAAAAATCCGCTATTGGAACAATTCTTCAATGGAAGAAGAACGACTACGAGCGACGATTTACTCCAGAATTATGATTAGTGATGCACAAATTTTGTACAAGTTTATCAGAAATTGCTCGAAAAATGCACTGGTCCTCCCGAATGCTCTAAGTGGAAGCGTTGCCCGTCAGTTAACGGCTGATGGAGCTAAACATGTCTTTGTTGGAAACCAGACCTACATGAATTCCATTACATTCTTTGGAATATGGGGACCAGTGCCACCCTTTGTATTTTGGAGGCTACAGGCAATCCAGATGGCAGGACTTTTCGACTGGTGGATCAATGTAACTTCACAAACCTCACACTTCGAGTCGCAGTGGATGCCACCGGAATACCTGAGGAAACCCAATATGGAGGGAAATGTGTCCATTGTATTTCTGATTCTCGTGACGGGTCATTTTCTTTCTTCCTTTTCATTTTTTTATGAGAAAGGAAAGATTTTCGTTTTTGTAATCCTAAGAAATATTTGGAAAAAATCAATTAACTGTTTTGGGTTTATTTTCAACAAATGCAGTCAAAGGGTTAAAAAATCAAATTTAAAAAAATGACTTCAAGGAAATGCTGGTATTGTGGTATTAGACACATAGGCTGGTATTAATTTTTACCTTTAACCCACCTGGAAAAGAAAGGGCATTATGACTCATGATTGAATTATCATCCGAAAATTGAAATAAAAGTCACGTCGCATTACACATTTAAACTATAAAGATAAAAGATAAAATGTGAGGTTATGTATGTTAACTGTAATTCACTCACTGCCTAAATCACATATTATCCTTTAGGACCTTGATGTTACCGTAACCTGTAACCCACAATAAAACAACATACATTTGTAAACTAATTAAAGACCATTTATCATGAATGTATGATGCATTAAATCATAAACAACTTCTTTTTTTGTCAACGTCATATGCAGACCTAATACGTAACAAAACTTGATAACGATACTTATTTGAGGTGGTGGTTTAATTTACACCTAAAATATTTCGGATGATTTTCTATAGCAATTTATTTACCTTTAACTTTAGAATTTAGATTAAGGATTCTCTTTTCACCTCAAAATTTTAATTCTGATGGGTAAAGTAAAGTATTGTTCACACTTGCAGGAGACTTGAGTAAATTTCCATTCCATTCGCTTCATTCAAGCATGACTTTCATTTTTAAGTTCAGATTAGTTTTAAAGAAAAGTGCAAACAAAACGTTTTCAACATTATTTGTTACTCTTCAATTTCAGCTTTCACTCTTCAGTTTTCTTTTTCATTTTGTACGAGCCAGAACCGTAAAACTTTCAAGGTTATGACCAAATTGCTTCTTGTCTGCCTGCTCCTTAATCTTATATAAAACCCGAGAGGCGACAGGGTTTTTAAATAATTCTAAAAAAATGTCGCTTGGAATTGTTATGATAACTAAATTAGGTATTTATATTTTTCTAATAACATCCTCTAATGCTTTTGAAGAACCCAAACGGAAAAATTTTCCTGAATATATTGGAAACCTACATGAAATTCTTGACCCCTTGGGTAAACAAAGTTGCAACATTTTAATTGATAACTATCAAGGAATTAACCTGCCTCGTCTCTCATTCCCCCTGATAATCAACCGAGCCTTGGTTCGATTCATCAAAATAAAGGAAGGCGATTATTTCTATCCCGTTTATTGGAACCACTCTTCAAATTACCTTCTTCATATAGACTTTTTCAACTTCACTGCCGCCATCAAACCATGGAACTGCCAGCTTCACATGCGTCTACTTCCTCCAACGAAGTTTCTGACATCCGGTCGATTTCCACCAGTGTTCCAATACCACAATACATCAAAACGTTTCTTCACCACACTTTGGTCTTCCAGAAATTTCATAACAAAGATTAATTCATTTCTCGTTGCAGAAAAAACTCATGACGTTACTTTCCTGAGTTTCCTCAAATGCAATTTGCTACCCGGGAGTTTAATTTATCAGCCACAGCTCACAGGTCATCCTATCCGGCAATATCTTAACACTGAAGGAGCTCGCTGTTCTCCAGTTATGTCACTTTTGCAACATAACTTACCAATATGGCATAGAATGGTCCAGGGAATATTCCCTGGAAAGGGCATCACTCAATGTTTCCCGTCTTGATTTTGAACTTGACCTCAAAAATATTTCCAAACTCGCTTATCCCCAGTCACCCCATGATCAGCAACTATTTTGGCTCCTCCGAAATTCCGAGTCGACTTTATTAACACTTGGCTCGATAATCGCGTCCAATCTCAAACACTGCCTTCCTCTAGTTTCCCCATTCAGTATAAAAAAGAGAAGTGACGTTTCCTTACGAATTTCCACTGCACACACCTAAATGTGGCAACTAATTATGTCCAACTACACTTACAAAGAATATACACGAAATCATGGATACTACACCTGTGAATGCGGTAAATTTATAGATGACGTTCTCTACACGAATGATGACGGACTTTACCTGCTACTCGAGATAAAATCCATGGAGGATTCCCATGGCGAAAGGGAAACGTTTCCGGTTGCAACATATCAGACCCTGGAATCACCCGGATTCAAATTTGTAAGCTGCGGGGAAAAAGGATTGGATAGCTACAACTTTGACGATCTACTTAACGTTTTCGACCGTTACATTTGGATATCCATTTTTGCATGCCTTGCGTCGATTGCTTCATGGGCGTCCATGATCATGATGAAATCAACAAACTCATTTATTCAAACTTTTTCAAAGCATCTTTACTCGGACTGGAAAGTTCTTCTGGAACAGGGTCACACATTTACTGAAATTCAAGGTCATCATAAGAATAAAATGGGAATTTGTTTGGGTTTGTTATATTTAATGGGCATTGTGATTAGCAATGCCTACAAGAATAATAACGTTTACAATATGATCTCTCTGAGAAAGCCGGCTGCTTACGAGACATTCCAGGAATTGATTGAGGATGATTTCACAGTTCACGTGAGAGTTGGTCTTGTCCTGTTAAAATTCAATCACCTCGATACAAAGGGAACTGAGCGGATGGAGCGTAACGGTTCACACCGGATCTATGAAACATACTGGGATCGGTTGCAAATTGTATCGGAAGTTGTTTCCGGATATCACAATAAAATCGTTAAAGAGGAATTAGAAAATACCACCGGAGATATAATCTCTCTGATTCGAAAACGCACCAGCTTGCACCCAGACCTTGTCCAGGTGGCAGCAAATGTGCTACGAGAGGCTTATTTTAGGTACAGAAAAACCTACCGTTGGAAAAATTCTTCATTGGAATATGACCGGCTCCGAGCGATGATTCACTCCAGAATTTTTAACAACGACTCCCGAATAATTTACAGGTTTATCCGAAATTGTTCTAAACGTGCACTGGTCCTCCCGAATACTCTAAGTGGAAGCATTGCCCGCCAGTTAACGGCTGATGGAGCGAAACATGTCTTTGTTGGAAACCAGATCTACATTAATTCCATTACATTCTTTGGAATATGGGGACCAGTGCCACCCTTTGTATTTTGGAGGCTACAGGCAATCCAAATGGCAGGACTTTTCGACTGGTGGATCAATGTAACTTCACATACCTCACAATTCGAGTCGCAATGGATGCCACCGGAATACCTGAGGAAACCCAATATGAAGGGAAATGTGTCCATTGTATTTTTGATTCTCGCGACGGGTCATTTTATATCATGCATTTCATTTCTTTGTGAGAAAGGGAAGATTTTAGTTTTTATGACCCTAAGAAATATTTGGAAAAAATCAACCAACTGTTTTGGGTTTATTTACAACAAATTCAGTCAAAGAGTCAAACTCAAATAAAAAAATAATAATCTCGTATAACTTCACATTTCAGATTTAAATTTCTAGAATATAATGATATATCACATTTCACTCTTGTTAGTCGTAGTCAAAATTACAGTTCTATACGAAGGCGGATGTATTTCCGGGAAAATGTCCGAATATGAAGGAGGTGGTAGTGGCGATTGCTCCTCTAATGGCCTTGGCTTGGGCAATGTCTTCTCTGGTGGGACCGCTGGCCAAGATTGAGAACTTATGCAGATCGTACAAGTCTCAATATCTGATTCCTCAGGAGTTTCAATAGATTCCACATCTTCTAAAGACACAGAGGTTTTGGGTGATTCATCTATGTTTGCTAAAATAAAAATTTTAAACTAATGTAAATTAATATTTAAAATTCAACAACTTTATGTTATGTTAGAGTAAATAAATCTCTTTTCTTACTGGCAAAATCAGTCTTTGAGGATTTGTCTCTTATTCCCCCAGTAAGAACACAAAAATATTTTTTCTTGTAGAGAATAAAAATCGATATGCAACAGCATATCAGGTACATAATAACAATGTAGAGAATAACTCTGACAGTTGCGTCTTTTAAAAGTGTCTCAGTCATCTTTGCTCGTTGTGTTTTGTGTTTAGATTTAAATAAGTGAAATTTAAATGTATTGAAATAATATCGAAACAGAATTGGGATACAAGATAAAATGTATCAAGTAAAAATAAAAATCTCTTTTAGAACAAAAATCTGATTTTTGGCAAGAAAGATCGAACACAAAGATTGCGGATTGTATAATGTTATGTCAAAGTAAATTTGTATGAGTTTTTATACCAGAAATTGCTTAATAATAGCATGAGGTAAGATAATTGTTTAACGTTGTTGATTTAAGTTTTATTGTATTTTGTTGTCGTATAGTAAGTACAGTGACGATATTTAAAGATGCATTTTCTTTCTTGTTGCGTTTTGTTTTGGTATTTACGTCAATTTATTTTAGAATTATTAAAAAACGAGGCATGAGATGCCAATGGCATGACGTCAGTATTGGTGCACAATAGAGTCACAGAGATCACAGAATCTATGTATGTAAGTAACAGTAATTAATTATATTAACGTACAAAGATTAAGCTACATAGCATATAATTAAATCATGTCGCGTGTGGAAAAATGTACTCCAAGATTTTATCATTAAACTACTCTGTTAATTTCCATTCAATAAATATTAACAACGATGTCATTCATTAATTCATTCATAAACCAAAAATACATTTAAACCATTCTATAAAAATTGTTTAAATAATGTGTACACATACCAAAACTATTACAAAAATATTAATTATTTATTTTAAATAGCATACGACTCGGCTGAACTACCTACACGTACGTGTACGTCATAGTTCAATGGTCAAACTCGAATATTGTATCGGTTGCCAATTCGATGAAGGTCATGACAAAAACTTTTCGTCGAAAAGTAAATGAACTGTCCGTGAATTGTTTTCTCATTAATTTTTTTTCCGCTTCAATTAGTCGATGTCGATAAATATATGACTATCTACGAGAGCTGCTAGAAGCATTTAACTCACTAAATTACATTATGCATTGCTAAAAATACAGGCACTTACACGTGGAATTTTTTCTTACAAAATTAAAAACGTACAACATTTCTATCATTGCAAAGCAAAACTATTTCGGTGCTGGAATAGTTCGGTCAATACCAAATTATTATATCATTTGTTCAAGGAAGGTGTGTCTTACTTATTTAACAATGTGGAAATTGGTTGGTAAATAAATTAAATGGTCACACCGCCTTAACTGAAGACGTTATTGGTGCTAGTGGAAAAGGGTCGTTATTTACTTTTACCAAATTCAATATTGGTATTTGATTTCACCATTGATTTAAGTATTTATTTGAACAGCTTCACTCTAGACTCACTGTCACAAATACATTTAACGATGCTGGTAAGAATTGCTTGCAAATATTTATTAAACTATTACTCTGTTACAAATAATATTTATTCCTACTCTACAATTAAAGCGACACGTAAACGATTACATTGCTTGCAAATTTCTTAAAACAATTTGCACAGTAAGCGATAACGATAATCACAGAAATTACACTAAAATATGGTCGCGTTTCAAATTCTAGCTTTAATTTTAATTCAGTCGAAAATGATTTCCGGAAATCACCAATATCTTCTTCTAAAATACTACCGAAACACCCAACAATATCTGGATAAAGTTCGAAAGACTCACCCACAGCTGCGAAACTTTCACCATCAGCCACCCGTCTGGATACTGCAGTACGTTTTCGGCTATCTCGCTGCCGAAGCCATGAAAAACACGACGGTGATTTGCAGGGGTCATCCAGAGTACAAACCAGGCCAATATCCAATGATGCTGCCGTACATTCACATTTTTGGAGAATCAGAGACAACAATTCCGGTGTACTGGGATAATCATTATCGTGATCATGACCATAACATCATAAGGGCCAGGTACAGTTCCAGGTCCAAGAAAAAGCGTGAAGTCGAAATGCCAGAATTCGTCAAGATGGACTCGCACGATTTGAACTTTGCCTACTGTTCAGTGACCCGTTTGAAGAAGGACTTTACCTGGGACTTTTGTGCTTTCACCGAAGTCTTCGACCACTGGACATGGCTCTGTTTAATGATGGGACTAGTCTTGATAAGCGTTCTGAGTTTCTCCAGTTTGGCTCGTGCTCATGATTATGGTTGTAGTGTACTATCTCCAGCCTTTTTCCTTACGCTTTCCGTTTTTCTCAGTCCCGGGGTCTGCAGAGCTAAGCGCTCCAAGCTGTTTGTGACATGGATGCTTTGTTCCTGTGTTTTGGTCACACTCTACACCGGCAACATGGCCAGCGTCGTGATCCGACCTCCGGAGCCAGAATTCATGGGAAAATTCGAGGAGTTGCTCAAGCACAATTACACATTAGTTTTCAGGGATAAAGTGACCGAGGGCACTCTAAAGTCCATTATTGTAGCCATGATAAAAAATCCCTATTTTTTCAACGAAAAAATCAAGACACTGTGGACACTTTTCCAGAGGACGGTGTACAGGTCGAATGTGAACGAGTCGTTTGTTAAGACTCTGGCTGGGTCGGGTTCCAAGGAGGGGAACATGGCTTTGGTGATGGGATGGCCATTTGCCATGCTGGCTGCAAACGATGCGAATAATTACATTGATGAGAATTTGAAACAAGTGAAAAGGAGAAAAAAGTGTCACATTGGCAAAGAGCTCATCAGCGGCGGAGAAATTTTCTTCATGTTTTTGCCTCCCGATAGCGAAAGAGCCCGGAGGAGCTTCCAGTTTTTGGTTAATGCAGGGATAGTGAAAAGGTGGAGTGATGAGTGGATGGGTGTGGCATGCTCTAGTAGAGTTCAGGACCGTTTGAGATTCGTGAGTCCCACGCAGATTAAGGAGGATGAGATGTACCATGCGAGTAAAGTGGAGGCTTTGAAGTTGGACGGCGAAACAATAACAATTTTTCTTCTATGGATATTTTGTATTTGTGGTTGTGTCACATGCTTTTTGGGAGAGTTTGTGATTGAAAGTATTTTGATTCTTCGGCGAAAATGGTTAATAAGATCGAAGAGGAAACGAAGAGATCCGAAGATTTTATGTGTGAGTGTGAGAGGTGCGGTGGCGATTTTCTAGGAGGTTCGAATTTGGCCGGATTGAATATGAAATTTTCTATTTTGAAAAGAAATTTTATAATTGGATTTAAAAATATTCATAATTATTGTATTATTTTTAAAAATTATTGTAATCTTTTTACAAACCTGAATAAATAAAAATAATGGGGTGATGTGATAGCAAGAGAGTTATTATTTTCTCTTGATTTCTTTAATCTGAATAAAGTCCAGTTGAACACACAATTATTTCCATGTCCAGCTTCAGCCATGACTATGATTCCCCGTCTTGTCATATTCTATTTGGTAAATGTTGGTGACTGGGTCAATTACTTGTGTCTGTAGTCTGTAATTTTCGCTGAGCTAGCATAAAAAAGGCAATGTGAATGTGAATCTTTGAAGTGAGAAATGTGATTGCTTATTGCTTGGCTGAGAGAGCATGTGCTGTGTCAACATCAACGATAATACTAATAATAAAACTGAATTAATAAAAAATATAAATATAATGATAGTTTAATATGTGTATGCTGTTAATACTACATAGATGTTAGTCTGTCCCTCGCCAAGTTCAAGATTAAACAGCAACACTTATGAATCCAAATGAAATGGAATGGAAAGCCTGTTGATTCCAGTCCAAGTGGCTTTCCATATTATCTTTACATTTTGTTATCATAATGTTTGCATGGAAGTTACTGGATGGAAATAAAAAAGTTTTAGTACAAACAAATGCACTAATGGATGCAATTTAGAGTGCTACGCTCACGCTATCTAAATACCTATTCCATTATCTAGACTTTTGTGCAGAGAAGTTTGCGATATGAGTGATAGGGAAGCAGTCAGACAGAATAGAAATGCATTATAGGTATTCGTACTAGATGGTATATATGTGATGTGTAAATGAATGCTATGCCTCGTCTTTTAGTCGCTTTGGTTTTGGTTTGTCTGGAGTTGAACATTTCTTCGTCTCGAAATACATGATGTCTTGTGATAATATACATACATATTATCTGATTATATTTAATCGCAACTGAAGAGAATTTAGTTATGTACATAGGAACAAACTCAGATGGATAATTAAGAAAGGCCTAACTACAATTGTAAAATGTCATATTGGAAAAAATCAAAATCCTTCCTTGTTATGTAGTTACTAATGTATATCTGACGCATTTACGCAATCGTAATAATAATTAATTTAAATATTTCAAAGTTAAGTAAGGCTAAAGTTTCATTAGCTTTTAACATTTAATTGCTTTCTGGCAAATCTTTTCCAACGCCCCAATTTACAATGCCTATGTCTTTTATTTTAATTTTCATAATCTTTTCCTTGCTGAATCAAGATTATCAAGGTTAACTATCGTTAATCTGTACTGCCGCCACATAACTGGTTTATCCAAGCAGGTTTTATTAACTACGTGCATTCCTTTCTATTATAACCTTTCAGACTTCACCATTTTATTTTATTTTCCTTATTAGTACAAACAAAATGTACGACTGTAGCTAAAATAATTTATGTCATGTCATTATTTCTTATGTGCGCAGTGATTGTAGTAGTATCATCATGCTACGCAGTTAACCTTTACATATTGTCCACTTATCATAGCAGAGTTGTTCTATCAGTACTGTAGAGAGATATACATACATACATACTCCAAAAGTATCAGTCCAGATGCTGCTGTTTGTAAAATTAAACATGAAATTAATTGTCATTTTAACTATTTTCATACAAATTCGAACTCAAAAACATTAATTGTAAATCACAACAAAATGAACACTTGCAGTTAGTGATAAAATATTCCAAAGCTGAAGATGGTCCAATGTGTCAAGGAGTCAAAGAATAGAAAAGGCAAAGAAATAAATTTTGATCATCATGAGATGAAGGTCTCTAGTGTCTTCGTAAACGCTTTTTATTCTCTTGAACATTTTGAGATTTGAAATTTGCCCTAACCGTTTCTTTTTATGATGGCTAGTGACAGCTTGGAAATGAAAAAGTAAGTTTGAAAATAATTCCTTTTTATCCTCTAAAATAAAACTGTCAATCTGACGAAAAAAAAATAAGTAAATCTATTATGGAAACTTGAAACTTTGTTTATTAATGCAAATATTTCACTGCTCATTTCACTCATTCTACACATTATATGCACTACAACATTTAAAAAGTCCTGTCCTGTCCCCCGAATTGAAACACAGATTTTTTAAATAATTTTTTGTTACACGATGTTAGAATTTATAAAAATTGTCATATTTTGTAAACGTTTTCACGTACTTTATTGTAATACTGTAACATATTACTTATTATGTAACAATATTAAATCATTTTTCAGATAGGAGGGTTTATAGTAGTTCCGTATTTCCCAAATGTAGTAAAATATGTTAATTACATGCCATTTCATCATTTTATTTCTTATTATGCAACATTTGCGATAGCGGTACGTCACAGGCTACGTGACCGGTAGTTGTAAAGCTTACTTTTGTTTTATGTTAGCACGGTCAGGTTACTGGGCGCATTGGTTATCAATCATCCACACCCACCCATCGTAATAAAATAAAATGTCATTAGCTGTGATTTTATGCACACGGGTTCATTGGATGATTTTAGGACTGGCAATGGCACTGCCTTAAAAATAATTACGTATTATACACATTGTCTTTTTATCAGTCAGCACATGTCAGTCATAAAAGGATCAGCCCAGCCTACTTTGCGCACATGGTACACATTAATAAGAGAGGAAATTAAAACGGAAGATAAATATCACGTTTTGGGTGTAATTAATTTTGCTTTTATTTGAGTTTGCGGTACAGCAACTATTTTTGTTAATAGAAACATATCCTATGTAAAATATGTTACTCATTGTAAAACTAAAAAGTATACTTGCAATATAAAACTATATTTGTGTAATATGCATTGTAAGAAAATGAAAAAAAACTAAAATGAGACTAAAATGTAAAAAGTATAAAAATAGTTAATTAATTGGCTTCTTTACATTCCTCCTTCTCGCACTCAATCAGAATAACTGAGCTATAAGGTGGTGGGTCAATATCCGGGTAGAAAAGTGAGTAAGGCGGTGGCGGCTCCTTCACGATTGAGTCGCACCCTCCGAAGGTCGCCCCGTCCAGGTCGTTACTAGAGATTATAAAAGGTCCGTCGTGGTTCCATTGAGCTTCCACATCTACAAAAATTACAGAATTTAAATAAAATTTCTGTTACAAAGGTTTCTCAAACGACCCCAAAATCGTTAAATTATTTTTAGTTCACGGACTGCTTACCGGTATTATTAACGGCTTCTTTCTTGTAGCAGCATTGTCCTCTGCATTTATGTCGATACCAGAGATACAGCAGTACGATGCACACCCCAGAAATGAAAACTTTTAGGAGAATGTTAAAAATTACTTCGTTAATTCCTGACTCCATTCCCACAAAAAAGAGCGCCAAAAAATTGACAGTTATTATTCTCAGATAATGATTAGGTAACCTATGTAATTAGGTCAAATAAATTTATATTTAGGCGCAGATAAAAATGTCAGACCTCTACATTTTGGCTTGGAATGTACCCACTGAGTGAATACCCTTCACTGCTTCAATGTGAGGCTTTATAGGTATGATTTCGTGCTTATCTTTTTTGTCGCATGAAATGAATTCTATTTAAGGTAAACTGACCGTTATATTATATGTAACCATTTGATATTCACATGTACATTTGTATGTTGGATCAGGCCATTGTAGTAGTGAAATGATGCAATTTCCTGATAAGCGATAACTTTAGTAATGATTTATATAACTTGACCGACCGAACACGTTTTCCGTACCGGCCCGTTTTGTGTTCGGCTCTTGACGAATGACGAAGGTGAAGATGGGTTGTTGAGGTAAATTAAAAGTGTGGTTAATTTAGCTTCATTTAATTTAAACTCGGTTCAAAAGAGGCGAACCCAGTCCAAAAAATTAGGTAGCTACAGAAAACCTTTGTAATATAATGTAATGTAAATGGAAAGTAACGTTAATGTTAAATGCATAATATATAATGTAAAGTTAATGAAATTTAAATTAGACACGGATAAGGAAAAACATGCACCCCTCCTCCCACTTGAAATTATTTTTGTTCATTGTTCACTCAAGTGGAAAATGTATCTACAGACTTTTTACATAAGTTTTCGATTTTTCGGTCAGGCTCGTGGAGAGTGTTACAATACACTCATTACATACTATGATGCTTAATGATTCAGGTGGTTAATTATTCGTATAAAATAAAAAGAGCAATTACTAAATTGCAAGGTCCATCAAAATCACTTCACAAATTCACTCACACTTCAGTTTGCTTAACAGTGTTAAGTTAACACCTTAAATGAAATGGGTCGCTTGAAGTTTAGTTACCTAGTTGAGTTGTTGGGTAGCTGGGTACGTTTTTGATTGAGATGTGACATTTGTAGATGAAATTCAATGGACACTTCAACTTTTACACTTTTCTGCGCAGTTATGGTATTATGAACAATGAGTCACATAGAGTACAATTTAATTTTAAATCAACCAATCTCGAGTAAATGCATTAAAGTAATTGTGTAATATTTAATTAATATTAATGTACGCACAAATCATAACGAATGTCAAGAGGATTATTGACGGTTTAAGAAGCACGGAAAATTTTTTATTTTCCGGTTTTAACTAATACATTACAATTGCTGGAAAAAACGTGTCGCAAATTAAACAGAAAACAAAGGCTATAAATAAATCTTTAATTATATTTCAAAATAGCCGTCCAGCTGCAGTGTACAATTACATAATCGGCTTAAATCACAACCACAATTAGCAATGTGGAACACTTCCTTATTTGAGCTGAAATATGTAATAGAGAAAAGAAAAATATCTGGTACACTTTCAGTAAAGTTTATGCTGCTTTAGCACTTGAAGTAGTTGAATTCATAAATACGTACAATGTTTCTTGGATTGAAAACTTTCACTGAAACTGGAATTACAAATTTTCAGAATATGAACCTTTTGCTATAAAAATGCACTATTTATAACATAACGGCTTATTTGTAATTATACTATACACTGTAAAAACAGAATCGGTAGCTTTCAAATTAATAATACCTAAATATACAACAAATTTTTAAAAGATAAAGATAACCATAAATGTAGGCCAAACATAATTATATAGCTAGTTAATTAAGATTGAGATCGTATCCACACGTAATTCATCCGTTGTCTGTAGATAACATTCTCTATTCTACGAATACGACATGTTCATCTCTCCAACATTTTCATTAAACTAAGCGCAACGTACAAAATGATCCACTATAAAAGGATTTATAATTAATACAAGTAAAGCAAACACACCGAGTTTTCACACCCACGCTTACTTTGCTTATCATTTAATTTTTATCAGTGAATCAACGATACAGTGGCCTCCGGTTTCACTGCTACTGCATCCTGTACCGTATAATTGTTAAGCTCACTAAACTAAACTACAAACTCACTCAACAGGTCAAAATAAATATTTAAACTTAATTATGGAGTCACATCTTCCAATTTCCCCTCTAGTTTTTCCGACTTGCTGTCCATGTCATCATCATCATCCTCATCGTTGACAATTTCTCCATCTGACATGGGTCCAATTTCTTTTTCGTCTTGAACTGTTTTATCTCTTTGCGTTTGTGATTTCTCTAACTTTCCTTTGACACAATTTGATTCCTCTTTATTCTTTGCCTCTTTTTCCTTTTTCTTGCGTTCTTTCGCCGCAGATTTTAATTTGCTTCGATGACTCGTAAATAACTCTTCCTTATCTTCATGGCTAAGTAATGGGAATCGGGAGTCATGATGGTCAAATTTTCGACGGACATCTCGCCACTTCAAGTGGTAGTCAGATACTTTCTCCTTGAGGTAATTTCGGAATAGGTCCTTATCCTGAATGAAATAATTACACCAAAATAAAGTTATACATTAACTAGAATTAAATAATTATATTTGATTAATTATTAAGAGCAGAAATTAATCACGTGGATAAAACCGGTACCTTTTCTTTAAGCTTTACTCTTTCTTCGTTTTCTCGCCGTTTAGTATCAGCAACATGCTCCAGAAAATACGACTCCCGGTCCCTGGACTTTTCAACCATCTTGAATCGCTCATCGCGCCCAAATTTCTGTGAAAATTCCATGTACGACAATCTACTCAACAAAATCACATTCAAATTACTAAAATATATCCAAACTTTCTTCAAAATATATTTATATTCAACTTTTACTCTTTAAACTATACTATCATACTTCGAATAGTTTCGAGTTTGAGATTTAACCTCGTCAAGAAACTTGATAAACTCTTCTTTGACTTTTGTCATTCTAGCCATTTTCTCTTTTTTTTCTTTCTCAGCACGCTCTTTCACATAAATATCGAATGCGGTTTTCCTTTCTTTAGAGGTGAGTAGAAGGTAACGGGGATCAAATACAATTTTATGCAGTTCTTTTTCCCAAGTGGAGAATGCTGATATCTGCTTTTCAATCAACATTTCCTGAAACTGTTTTAATCTCACTTCCAAAGGAACAGCGGCTCTTTCCTTGGCAGCTCTGACTTCCGCCTCCGATGCAGTCATTTCTCGCAGAGAATTTATCTGAATTTCAATCTTCGATTTGGCAACTTCCGTTTCTATTTTAGGAATCGAATTTTGCTTGGAATTCTCATTCTCAGGAATTTCTTCGGTTTTTAGTTTCTTCGTTGGTGGATTAACTTCAATATCGCTTTCTCCAACAGAAGCCTTTGGCTCTTGAGGTTGAAGGTCTATTTTTGAATTATCAGTAGAACTTTCAGGTATTTGTGTCTCCAACTTGTCCGACTTCTGAGGACTAGTAGTGCTCGTTGCCTCCACCTTTTCAACTATAGTCTTATTTTCCACGAGACACTTTCTCGTTAGCTCGTCAACATCAACACGACCAAACAAAGCCTTCGGGCGATTCCAAACAGACTCTTGTGTCGAGGGATTGAAGAAAAATACTTTTTCGTCAAGTGTCCACACGACACACCAAGGAGTTCCACTAACAGCAGTTGAGGAGATGGGACGAGTTTTCTCCTTCATTTCAGCAGCCCTCCTTTTTGCTCGTTGCTCCAGCTAGAAATGTAATCAACAATTCCTCACCTAAAACCTAACTGTTTCTACATTTAAAATTACAATCAATCAAATCAAAATACTTACCTTCTTTAATTTACGTAATTCTTCTTTGGAGGTGTTTACACATGACCGATTTGCTGCTCTTTGCATTTCTGAAAATGAAATGAAAGTTAATCTTATGATGATCAGTTAATAAATCCAATAAATTAACTTAATTACTTACCATCGAACTCAACTGCATTACAAGGCATCTCCAAATTCGAGGCGTCGGTATTAGAATTGTAGTAATAATTCTTGCCACCGGGAGAATTTGGTCCACTACACTCGTAGTAAACTTTGGAAGGATCCATTCCCATTCCTGTTCCTCCACCCTGAGGTTCTACATTAGAGTGAGGTGGAGGAACTCCGGTTGGAACAAATAAACCCATGTGTCCAGGCCCCCACGGCTGTGATTGGTTCTGTGCAAATTGATTATTGATATTGGGAACTGGATGAAATCCTGGAGGTGGGCCACATCTCATGAGTTCAAATTGTTCATGTCCAAATCCCACAAATGGCGGAGGTCCGGGACGATGTTGATGATGAGCCTGATGAGGATCTTGTTGCTGGTGCTGCGGGGGCATCTGATTATAATTGTAGGATACGTTTGTCGCCAACCCATCCATTTGACGACATTGTGCAGGTGTTGTTGGATAACGTGGCCCCGGCCTTGGTCCTTCTGGAGGTGGATGTCTAAACTTCTGAGGAGACAAGGCCATCCTAGTCCCAAACTGAATATTTGGGTCCTCTTGATTTTGATGGCTGCCGGCACCTGGCATTCCCACATTTTTATACTGACCCACCTCTTCATGTCGAATAATTCGGATTCTTCGACCTTCCGGTATCTTCCAGGTTGTTTCTCTCGACTCTAAATGGTAAAAGTACGATTTACCATCACGCGTTTTCACTTCAGCCCAGATTATTAAATTCTCTTCAGATTCACACCGTCTCTTTCTCTTTCCACCTTCCGGTGGGGTCACCGACCATGACCTCCCGATCCCTCCCTGTCGCTGAAAACAAAAATATTTAATTACCTAATATATTTAGTCTTTAAACTTGAATACCATTTTACTAAATAGTACCTAAAACCTGAATTTTTAATTAATTTAAAGAAAAAAACAACAACTTTAATTAATCACCTGTCGGAACTGCGGTGAGGGTGAGCGGTTGAAGGCATCCGTTGGTATCATCGTTGATATTTTTTACAAAGTACCTTAATTATTACCTAAACGTCTCACATGTGTTCGCACGTGTTGACAAAAACATTTAAAAGCTTTTGCTAATCAACTCTAAACTTTAGAGTCTAAAGTAAGGTATCCAATTTTGGTCTCCATGAGGCTTCAAATAAATCCCGTTTGAAATGAAGCAGGAATTGAAGATCTCGAATATTTCTCGAATAGGTAACCAGCACCAACATAATAATAGAAACCTGCTAGGTCAAAATTAATATTTTCTTG
>VYYJ01002904.1:0-18892 GCA_021029165.1 Cyphoderus albinus | reverse complement strand
TTTAACTCCGCACAACTACACTAACCTTTTTAATCCGTTCATTACTCGGTTTATTTAAAACCTGTTCTTTAAAGTCTTTTAAATAGATTTGTTTCGTTGTTCTTAATACATGTACGTATGATTTATTTTACTATAATGGCGTATAAAACTAGGAAAAATTAATTAAATTAACATTAATAATAACTAATTACTTTCTAGTAATACTAATGCAAATCTTCTTTTTATCATCTGGAATAAGAATTCAATGTGTAATGTTTCATTTGATTCAATGTTTCCCATTAAAATCTACTAATTTTACTTAAAATGTTTGTCAAAGGTTTCGGCAGAAGTGTTAGCTCCATGTATTTATCCAAAGGAAAAAGGTCAATTAAGAGTTGAAATAATTATTAATAATTCTGATCACAGAGACACAAAATGTCCATACTGCCAACCTGATTGTTTCAGGAGTACCATTAGTGGCCAAATTTCATGATTGTCGTTTAATACTAGCATCTTTCTGCAAGCCTGCAGCAAAGTCTCTGCTCATCAGACTAGCGCGAGGAGCCGGAACCGGGACTCTTATCATCACGCAATTTTTACTCTTCTCATGATCATTACCCTCGCTTATCATTTCGGTTATCTTAGGATCTCCAGTTGGTTCATCTGACGCTCCATTTAAGCCAGTGCTACGATCAATAAGGCTCCTCAGCTCCTCCTGGAAATACTCCATGAACTTGGATGCAAACAGGGAATGATTTCGGATTGTCTCGTCCACACAAATGGACATGGTGAGTTGGTCGCCGTAACTGATGAACCCGACGACAATCGCGGTTCGGTATTTCAAAGGTGGAAATAGTATCAGGCTGCTCACTTCGTCTCCCCCGAACAGTTTAATCTTTTCAGCGGGTCCGGGCACGTTCGAGAATCCCACCGTGGAGCGGGCCGACAAACCCATGAGTTTCTGCAGGGGTGTTATCATGATGCCGCAGAGATGAGCCAGAGCCGTGTTGACGGGCTTCGTTGGTGGGGGATTGAAGCTCTTCGCGTAGTTGTCACACTGGACCAGCCTTGCCCTCGAGTTTGTCACCGATGTTGGCATTGGGAGGAAATGGGAGTAAAAATTGTTTAGAGGGTGCAGGGTATGATAAGGCAGGTCGGCGTATGGAAGCACGGCCAGGACTTTTCCAGGAACGCGCGCCTGGTAATCCCGGAAGAGTTTTGTGAAAGCGGCGGTGATGCAGGAACTCAGCAGGGCGGTGAAAGTCGGTTTGATCGCCTTGTCTTGATGATCCGGGGAAGAGTCGAGAACTCGGATTGCTTTGATCTGCTTCATTGAGAGGGTCGAGTTCCATCGGCAGGTGCCATTGTTTTTTACGAAGGGTCCGTGGAAGAAATTTGCCTCCCTCCAGACGTGAACCATCTGCCGGGAAAAGTAATGGGGAAAGAGGATGACAGTCTGGACCCACCGGAGGATTCTCGTGCCAAGGGGTTCACTCGAGCTGAAGTAGTGGCTGCTGAGACTGGGAGATTTTCCCATGGGATCGATGGACGGCTTCACGGGGTGGTCTGCGAAAGCATAGCGGAACATCTGCACCCACGAGATTCCATCACCGTATGAATGATGGATGGTGAAAATGATGCCATACTCTGATCCCAACCGTTTCTTGTTGGTCACAATTTGAAATCTCCACTGGGGTAGGTTGGAACTCATTTTTGTTGTTATGCACTTTTCCATAAGACGTCGCATTCCATCGTCCAGAGACTGCTGCTCATTCTCGCTTTCATTTTCATTTTTGATTTCCTCCAGTGAAAAATGATTCTCAATCCGGAAGTTTTCGTCCCTTTTCAGACAAAAGAAGAAAAACTTTTCGCAGATGATCCACCTCAGCTTTTGATAAGGCTCATAAATCTCTCCCGACTCTTCTTGGACATAGGAGCCATTTTCCTTTTTCACTCTGAGCCTAGTTCCAAAATTTAGCACCTTTGTTTCAAAAGTTCTCACAATTTTTCCCAAATCGGGGCAACCGTTGCACTTCAATCCGATAACGATATTCGAGCTTGATGCGCCAATCCCACTTTCCGCCGCCCACAGGGCGTCGGCGCCCCTCTCAATAACCTTGTATTCTCCTATGTAATGATAGCACGTAGTAAAAATCAGTTTCACGCACAGTCTTAACAGCCAGCTGAACAAAGCTGCGAGTAGCACATTGAGGAACAAAAATATACCAAAGATGTAGCAGAACAAAGCGATGAAAAGCTCTAGCACGAAAATGCCAATTTGACAAAAATAACCTTTCACTTTCGTCAGTTTACTAAATTTCTCTGTACTCTCTTTATAATTATAATTAAGATTATTATGATGATTATTATTACTACAATTATTAATTATATCAATTTTAACACAATTATTATTGCTAGTATGTGTGGGCGTCGGCGTCGCCGCCAAGTGACCGCCGATGACGCCTCCGCCGCTATCAATACATTTGATCGACGAACACCCCTCCAAGTCTTTGATGGTGGGACTTGGCGAAAACGTGAGTGACGGACGTGGACCCATTTTAAAAAATGTTGATGTTGAATGATGTTAAATAGTTCAGGTAAGTTGCAAAAATGCAGTTTTAACAATCTTTTATAATCATTTGCATGTTAAAAATGTTGGCGTTGGTGGACACATCGAGCGAGAAAAATAAAATAGGTTGAGTTGAAAGACGTGATCATAATCGCGGTGTGGCTTTTTGAGTTGCATAATTTTTTTGCTACTTAAAGGGTTCACAGTTCATACAGGAAAAATATAAAAAAATAAGTAAATAAACACATCAGATTTTGAAAAAGAGCAGGCCGACACAAAGACAAAATGGACACGACACAATAAGCGACTTGGGAAGTTGAGCTCAAGCTGTGTGGTGTCTGTGTCCGTTGTAAATAGACTTTTGCATAATATATTCAAAGTAGTATTTGCTCAGCTGCACAGATAACAAAACGGACGCCAGTAACAGTAACAAAGAGAGTGATTGCAATTTGTGCTAGTAAGTATCTGTGGCGTTCACTTCACTTTTCAACAAAAGTCAAAAACAACATCAAGATTCAAGACTTTTTTTCTCTGTGTGTCCATTTCCATTACCAAAACATATTATGTGTTTGTGTGTGGTCACAACTCACTCATTCACGATAATGGTTACAGTTATTTAAATACGCAGAAATAATATTTCAGTAATGTAGGTAGACGTAGAATGTGTCCACATCCACTTCGTTCTTCGCTTTTCGCTTTACATTCTCATGATCAGGACCGTTGAGGCTGGTATGGTGTAGGTGTTTATGTTGTGGTGGCATGATTACATTTTTTAGAATATTTAACCAAGTTGAAAGAAACTCCAAGAAAAGGAAAATGAAAACAAGTCAATGAGAATCACGGCATGCCACACATTTTGATAAGTGTGCGAGAGGAGAGTCAAAAATAAAATAAATCACTTTTTGGAAGGAAGGGTGGATTTTTTAGATTTTAAAATGTTTAGGTTACACAAACCATCGGTCGGTACAAATGACGCTTTAATGATGATTAATAATTATTAATTAATCATCAATATATCACAGGTTTATTTGCAAAAATGACAGGCAGGGCCAGGGTAAGATAAGACTGGATCAGTTCACACAACGGCGTAAAATAACGTACGTCACAACTAACTTGAAATTAAAAAGGTTCCACTCACTTTTCTTCAAAATGACAAGCACCACAAAATGGCCGTATTTTATTTAAATTGCAAATTACAATTAATGGTTGACCGTTCTTTGTTCTACTTTGCTTCTTCATGACTAGCAGCAGCGACAGGAGCAAATTTGTACGTGCAACATAAGATGTAACTTGCTTATCAATTTGTGTACACTGAAATTCTTTGACCACGTTATGTCTGTCTGTAGCAACAACAAAGAGATAATTCAAAAATCACTTCTTCAAAGCATCTTGAGTTTCAGTTTGAGAATGAAAACGAAACCATTTTTTTCTTTCCTTCGGCTTCTCTGCCTTTGCTTCAGAATTGTCAGTGAGCCAGTCAAAATAAAAAATCCTTGCCGGTCTTCGTTTCGTGCACAGCACAACAAGGCAAGATTATTTCAGAGAATCTCCACTTTAAAAAAAATTGTTATTAAAATTAATGGGCAGCATTATATAAAATCGACACTTCCGGCGGAGGACCTCGAAATCTAAACGAGTCTAATTTTCTATAATGGAATAGAATTCTTCAGAGGAGTAAACAGGAAGGAAGAGAATGGCGTGACACTGCACTGCACTCAATGTGTGTGTGGTCAATTAATTTTAATGACAATTAAAATTCTACAAGTGGACAAGTAGAGGGCAACTCTGAAGACTAAAGAGTGGACAAACACGCGAGCAAGAATGACGTTTCTGATGTTAAATGTGGACACATTTGGGTCACTTTTGTTTTTGTCCAGTAAATTTTGATTTTCTTAAATCAAAAGAAAACAATGAATGTGACCGTTATGAATGCACTTCATCACTGCACTGCCGAGTCCACTTGTTTGAACTAACTGAAAAAATGCGTTTGTTTTCTTTCAATGTGCACACACACGCACCAAAAGCGTACACTTGTAGCACGATATAGTACCATGTGGCCAACAACGCTCCATTCCACTCTACTCAACAATAATCTTGACAATAGAAGCTAAACTAACTACAAGTAACTAACAAGATACATTTTTATATTATATCATATCAAGAAGCCAGTTAGTTAACTACGATGAATGGGATGATTATGAATGATTATGTCATGGCATGTAATAATAAGAAAGAAACGTGTCTGTGTGTGTGTGCGCGAATTCTCAAGAACCGTACCGTACGGGTATACATACACACGATAAAAAAGTTTTGTACCTACCTATCGAGTTAAAAGTTAAAAGTGCACACGTTTATTAGATATATACACACACGTTAAATATATTTTGCTATAATCCTCGAGATTTTGGCCACTTGAGCCAGTATATAATAACAAAACAAGAATATTGGCATTTATCACAAATGATCATGATTTGTATTGTGTTACATAAAATGCTCATATTTTAGTTCTTTGGATCAATGCTACAAAAAATGTGGCTTATCTTTTTTGTAGTTTTATAATGACAGCTTAAATTTTTAATCTTTTTTTTTCTTCTTAAAACAAGACTCGACTCATGTTTAACACTTCCTTTGAATCGGTCTTAAATATCAGCAGAAATAATCCAAGCTTATCATTATAATATCATTACCGTTCTTGTAACCACAAAAGAATTATGAAATTATGAAACCAAGAACGCTTATCGATTAGATAGCAAATTGCGTCTGTAATGTGATAACCACACGTGCATACTAAAATACTTTACCGCACAAATTCACCTCGAAAAAACCTCAAACCTCTTACTTATCTACCTATATAAAGAACCTAATAATATCAATTTCAATTTTGACTTAATAACCAAAAAAATATCAACGGCCGTTTTTTTACCGTTATCAAATTCCCTTCTCTTCCCAATTACTCATAGGCTATAGTATAACATTTTTTTCCAAATATTATAATTTTTGCACTACGTCTAATTTGCAATTTTCATAATATCATGCGATTGATGTATGTGGTCAGTTCGTTGAGTGCAGTGCAGAGGTTACTAAATATTTTTTAGTTTTATCGATTACATTGTTTGAATACAACGATATTATGATAGAGTGAAAGATATTATTAAATATGATGGGGACAAATGATGAATGTGTTGGATGGATGCATTCGTCATGTTATCATTATCATTACCTACTATTTACTAGAATTTTATATTTTCATTGTATTGTTCAGCTCAACAATCAGATTTCACTTTCATGTCAGTCATGTCACTCACTCGACTCATTCATTCATATTGTTTTTGGCCATTCTGAAAATTTTCCTTTGAACGTTCTTAAAAGTCTTCTAACTTCTAACCTAGCGAATCTAATCTTGTGGACACAATGCAATGGATAATAATAATAATGGACACATCGTATCAACGAATATGATCAATCATTGACACACACAGCAGAAGCGAAGCCAAAAACTGGCAAAAATTGATAAGATACACAAAAGCTAAAACGCCGCTCTTAACCATAAATTAACATCTTTCGGAGTGTGTCATTGTAGAAGATTAACAGAATCTGAAAATCATATCAGGAAAACAAAGACAAACTTTTTTCATTTTTTCGTTTCAATGATGTGTAAATAGAATGGAAGAGCAAACAAGAAAAAGGTGTGAGTAATTTTTCAATGCTGGATTCTCAAAAATACACAAATCTTAATGATAGTATTGTAATAAATTGATCAATCATGATTAAGCGCTGAATTGTAGTTCCACTGACACGCAACTCAATAAAATACCCATTAAAATTGCTTTTTGCCCACTTATTTACACCAAAACTGTCTTGATTGATTTCGGCCTGATAACACGAGTAAGTAATAATATTTTATTTGATTTTGATTTTGAACCAGTTTAATGCTATAAAATGAGTAATTAAATACCTACCTACATATAGCCACAATGAAACAAGACAAGGTTAATTAGGAATTTTTTAACGGCAACGGTAACAAAAACGGCTGAAGGCATATTTATTTATTATGGAGTGTCAGTTGGCCACTTGGCCAGCAGGTTGAGCACTTAATTTGACACAGGGCACAGCTATAGCACATTAATGCACTCGTCTATGCATATTGTCAGTCAATGTTAAGAGCAATTAAATTTAACCAGTCATTTTCTAAATGTCACAGACTAAACAGTTAAAACATAAATGGGTTGGGGCATTTAATTACTCGTCTTTTGCCGATGGAAATTGAAGTTCAAATAACAAAGTAAACACATACATTGTACTGCTACTGCCAATATTATGTTTACTTAACTCATTTGCATAATCGAAATAAAAAGCACGTGCCTTTTACTTGGATTCAGCACGTTTTCAATGCTTCGTTCTACAGAAAAATATTTCAAAGTCGAAAAACGTCAATTGAAAATGATGTGTTCAAAATAATTTTAAATTGCATATTTTATTATGACGATGATAATGATCAATGATGATTTCATCATTTTTAGCTGACCAGTGCAGTGGCAGGCTACCTTGTACATACATTGAACAATAATGACAGTGCAGAGTGGAGTTTTAGTAGCAGCGCGCGCACAGTGATAGTTAGTGGAGTCCTTTGGTTATTAATATTAAACTTGTGGTGACTGATAAGCTTGAGCTTGTGACTTGTCTTAAATTACATTCATGAAATGTATATTTATGTTAACTATCGTAATTAAAGGATGTTGCATTGCATGACATGTGCAGAAGCGGCATCACTATTGCAGGGGTGCACAGTTTAAGTCAGGAGGAGGTAAAGAAGAGTATGAAAAAGATGCAATCATGACTTAATTTCTGTGTAAATGATGAGTTAATAATAAATAAGCTCTTTTAATTTTATACCATTATGTTAAAATGCTCATTCATAAATGATAAAAAATTGCATGGTACGATTCAGTAAGTCAAGTCCAAGTCAGTGGTCACTTCACTTTTTGGCAGATAAGCTGAAACCCAAGCGCAAGAAAATCTTGCACAATTGTGGATGAAGACAAACTTAACAAGATTAAATGGCCAATTTTATGAGAAAATTTATGAATATTCTCTTACTCTGGCTGAGAAATTATGGATTATCAAATCACTGTTGTCATCTTTTCTTCTCTGCTCATGCCACAGTAAAATTACATTCATTTAACTTTGTCCTTTCGCTCGCTTATCTTTTGAATTGAATGTCACGAGAAATTTATAATCTCACCTATTTACGTCAATTTGCAAAAACGTTTAAAAATAAGGTTATTAATAATTTTAAAAAGTGACTTGTGCATGTAAAGTTTACCGCACACAAACACGTTGTACATAAATAAAGAGAAACGCCCAAGTTTAAATCATTGCGTGGGTCGTGGGTGCGAAATGCAACTGTGCACAAGATAATCTTGTTTTTGACTGCGGTTTGCAAATTGCAAATTAATTCGCAATTATATCAACCTGAGTCAAGAGACAAAACAAAAGTCAGCTCATGCAAGTTGAAGTTGATTAATATTAACATCTTAAATGTCTGACTCTGATCATTTCAATTAAACCAAAATTTTGAAACTTCCTGTCTTGTAATTTGAAAATGAATTTGTTAAAATAACGCCGTTTGTTTCAATTAATTTTTTTATTGATTACGATAAATAAAGCCTGGCAGTACCCAACTATTTCTGCATTTGATTTCTTGCTGACAGAAAAATAACGCTGCGCTGTTTTTTGATTAAATCAAATCGATCTCAAGACTCAACCACAAAAATGACTCAATGAGTATGAAATTGTGATGGTGTAGCAGGTAGGTATTGAAAGTACTAACTGTGGACGACACGAGCTAAGGTGAGCGCAGTTTCTTAACTATTTATGAGACGAGAAGAAAGATAAAATAAAATAATGATAATTAAGTAGGCCTGGGCCAATACTTACATTACTGAACAAAGCATTCGACAATGACATGGATTCTTCAGTCGCAGTAAGTTAAGTTATTTAATCGAAAAGTCGAAGCAAAGAAAAAATTATGATTAAATAATATTCACTTAACTGAACTAACTCAAGTCTTTAAAGTCCCTCGTGTCATATGTATCATTAAATATGAGCTGGGAACGCAGCTAGCGTGATTTTTTTTGTCATTTAATTTTTTCAAAATAAAAATGCATTTTTGTGCAGTGTGGTTGAAAATGAATTTTAGGTGACATGACGTGACGTGACGAAATCAATTTTCCATAATATAATTATATTAATAATTTCCATTTTTGATGTCCGTTTTATCATGTACTTATCGACACCCCAAAAATAATTGGGTTATCATGCAGCATCTTCCATAAAACTGATTTTAGGCTGATATAATATTGTAAATTGCATTGTAAATTGTAGTCTAATGACAGGTGTGAAAAAATCTAGGTATGTAATTACAAATAATTTCAATGTGTAAAAATACACTTCCCATAAAATATCTCACCCAAAACGTCGATACTCAAGATTCAAGCCAAATCAAGCCAAGTCAATGATTGATAAGCAAAGATAAGCTAAAGTTAAGGTAAGGTAATGTAAAACATGTTGGATACGCTCAACCAGGCCAATGTCAACGGCATCTTGTACGTAGATACCTAGAAGCATAAAAAACTTGAGCTTTGTGGTAGCAGGAAAGAAAAACAATTCCAATGTAATGAAGCGCTTTATCATCGTATGGAATGTGGGCCATGCCAGTAGCCACACGATGATGATAACCTGCGAAAAAGATTCTTTTTTGTGCAAATTCTCTCTGTATTTTATATACATAGGCTTAAAGGTACATAACCTGCAAGTTGTAAAGTTTACAAATAGCTAAATACACATACAGTAATAATAATAATAATTGTGAAGTACCACTAGTGTAATTGCTAATTACTAATTAGTCAAGCAAGTGTATGTATGAACACTATTAGATTCTAGATTAGAGGAAAACATCAGGAAATAGATTTATTGACAGTTAGACAGCTAAAGACAGTTGCTTCTTGATAAAGCAAAGTTACATTTTAGGTAGTGAGACACCGACATTTAATTGGCCATGTCATAAATAACTATCTTTGTAAAATTATTATTAATTGGTAGGAGGGTCAAAAATATCTCACACTTGAGGCTTGAGACACTTTTCCTATTTACTTTAGTTTTTCTTTGCGACTACCTCGTCTGTCTGAAGTCTAAATTGACCTCTGCTCCATCTCGAACTCTATCCATTACTATTAACAAATAACTAAAATGATAACGACATCAAGAAATTGTTTCACAGTTCACACAGGTTACTTCTCTAGATTTTTTATTAGCGACAGTTTTCAAAATAAAGAATGAATGACATGCATGATATAACATGACAAGGTACACAAACGCAAAGAATTTGGTAATAGAGATGTTTGGAAAACTTTGACATGAACAAATCTCTTTCAAGAATGAAGAGCAGGTATTGAAAGTTCGTAGACAGGCGTTTTCTAGACTTCCTACAGGTCACATTATCATCATTATGTCACAATTAAGTCACATTTCTTGGGTTGAACAAATCTCTTTCAAGAATGAAGAGCAGGTATTGAAAGTTCGTAGACAGGCGTTTTCGAGACTTCCTACAGGTCACATTATCATCATTATGTCACAATTAAGTCACATTTTTGGGTATAATGTATTCATCATTTCTTAAGTTGTTTTCATCGCCTGTCTTTAGTTATTTATTTATTTCTCGTTTCTATCACTAGAGTTGAGTTGCATTATTGTCGGCTCGGCCAAAGAAAGATAAAAAATATTGAGGGCACTTTAACTTTAGATCACAAAAAGTTTCCTCCTGTATTATTTGTTTGTGGATGTGGACAAAAAAGAAATGGCGCAACAATTTCGAAGAAAAATGACCCTGTTCATAAGATCACGTACCTTTTGGAAGCCGCAGTTGTTCATGTTGATGTTGATGATGCGAAAGGTTAGCCCTGTCTTGTCTTGTCTAACAAGACTGAAAATGACGTTGACGGAAATGAATTTTGTTGTGGGCGATTTTTTGGCCGAACTCAACTTGCAACATGATTTTGGATGCGCTCATTCATTCAACGGTTCAGTTCAGTTGACTGTGTGAAGATTGACCGTTTGTTGCAATTTGCAATAATAATGTAATAGTAATGCAATGCAATTGACCATGCATGTAGGCAAGCAAAAGCATTGGCTCAACTGGCGAATTAGCACATAGCACAAAATAGTAGTTTTTACTATTTGCTTATTATGATTATTATTTATTCAAAAATAGAGCAGAACCAAAAAATGTTTCATTTGATTCTTATTCATACTTACAATTATTTTTTATTTTCTTGGCACCTGAGGTTTTCCTGGTGCAGAAGCAGCTAGTAGATAGATGCATATCAGGACAAGATTATGCAACTTAAATTGATCAAGATGATGACAATGCAAGCAAGAAAAATGTTATTTAGTAACAATTAAGGTACCTTACAAATGTTAGGCTGACAAACATTGGTCAAAGTTTATGATAACCTCATGATAATGTCAAGTCGTGCGTTTGTTTTATTTGTTGTTGCATAAAATGTCATTTTATGTCGCATGTCGCGATAAAAAGGTGACCAATACAATGCAATCGATTGCATTCGATCATGAATTCGCGAATTATAATTAATGTGGCAAAGCAATGGAATATTGTATTAATGTAGTAAAAAAATACTAAGTTAAATTCCCACTGAAAAAACTTGTAAAAGAATCTGAGGTAATTTAAGAGAATGTGTGAGGCACAGAAAAACATTTCGGCGTAAAACTTTGTCTTTCGCTTCACTTGATTGAGATTAAAGGACAGACGTTAGACAAAACGGTTAAATTTGTTTCAATTCAATTTAATTGAATTTGCGTAGCGTGCACAAAGTTAATATACGAATTGTGTGTGCACGCAACCGCATCCATTCTTAACAAGAATCTTAAACAAAAGGTGTGACTGTGACAGAGATTGGCGGCGATGACGGTGGTGGTAGTGACGATTCATGGCGCACCTTGTAAGTATTTTCGATTATCAAAGTTGCCGTTAATAAATCGGAATGAGGAATGTGGTGGATGCATGTAATGTGGATCAAGGGAATTGAACATTGAATAACTGACTGCGATTTCAATGTAATTCAAGAAGCAAAATGTCGTGGACAGGTAATTGCAGTGTGTAAAAGTCAGTTTCATGTCCCATTACGATTGCATTCATTCTCATGATTAGTTTAGGTTTTGATTCTGATTCTCGCGATTTCTCACCAAAAGCTGTGATTGAAAAGGTTGCCGTTTGAAATTGCACAGAGCATGAACATTGTTGAAATAAATTGATCCGATAATATCCTGGAAGCTTAAACATGGTCACTCTCATCTCGTTTTTGGAATGGACGCATGACAATTGACAATTTAGAAGAAAACGATTTCTGATTTAAATTTTCAACGCTTCATAAGGATAATGTCCTTTCGGCTTCCCAACTTAAATTATAACTTAGTGGTAATTTCCAACCTCTTTGAAGTGGAAGAAACGCACAAATATGTAAAAAATCACGCATTTGTTCTATCCTCCAAAGATTATTTTTATAAATAACCAACAATCGATAGTTATCAAAGTAATTATAATGTCTGTGCACATAGACAGACAATTATTAAAAATAATTACTTGTTTCTATCAACAAAAGACGAATTATATTTTTATACACTCAGTTAGTTCTTCAGTGGTTTTTTATTTGTCAATGCCTGCTCATGTAGACGATAATTAAGTAATTAAAATAAAGCAGGTATCTAATATAAATACAATACAACACAATGCTTAAAGCTAAGCTCTACTTCTTCTATACCTATTTGATAGTTCATATCGACATCGACATCCACTAAAATAATGCGACGTTTGTTGCAGAAGAAAATCTCCGTTATTCTTGCGTTGAATCAGGTACCATTTTATTTTCCAAACTGAAATTACTCATACTCACAAGCAAGTTACATAACAATGAGATCAAAATATAAATATAATATAATACGACGAATTGTGTGAATTGTGGGGCCGTGATAATTTTTACGAGCAAATAATGAAAGTCACTGAGGCAGGAGGCTCATTTTTATGTACCTTAACTTACCTACCTGATATAACTTTTTTATTTAAAAAAAAGGCAAAAAATGCAAAATCTCTTCACGTGTACGCTTCTAGGCTGTAATTATAAAATAAAAGCTTCCTAAAAATGTCTATTCCTTCCTGTTGCAATTTGTTGGCCACTTCAATTCACTTGTTCAGATAACTTGGTTTTTGCTTGACTCGGCTAATTTTTTGCAATCTGAAATGACTCATTATTTATTATATTGTAATAATGAGTGAAGTGAGTTATGGAAGTAGTATGAATGTACGCTATTTAAGATAATTCTGTCTTCCATTTTTTGCACTTTTTTTGTTTTCTGTAAATACTGTGCCATATACCGTTTTGTCGGTATTGATGATGTCGATACTAAATTATACTAAATGAGACATGATCTACTTTTTGGAAGTATCATTATCGCCATAAAATTGTTAACGTATTTCATGAGTTGAGACTGACTGATATTCTGTGCCACCAATGATTATTATGTCATAATTAGTTTTGTTGATTGTTGTTGGTTGGTATTAATATTTTAAATATTTAGACTAACACATTATGATAATAATACTAAAACCACTTTAGTTAAAACAAACTAAATAATATTAAGCCACAAGTCATCTATCTATAAAATCAGGTCGACAATAATTCCTTTTTTATTAAAACGGCGTTGAAGTGAACAAAAAATCTAAAATTCCAGGAAAGGCCAACATTAAAATAATAATTAAGATGTTACTTTAATTAATTAACAGTTAAGCTTAACTATGATATCNTTAATTAACAGTTAAGCTTAACTATGATATCGTCATCTTCACCAACAACCTCACCATACCATAAAAATGTTTAATTAGAGATTGGATTGGAGATTCCACTTGAATTTGCAAAATATTTTAAAAGCCATCTTCAGACTTTATTGCTACTTGTCGAGTCTAGGAGAATCGGTTTTTTGTTTGCTCATACCTTACTACAATTCATCATCGCATTATTGGTTGCTTGCGTCTGTGTCTGAGAGTTGCACTGATTTGTGGACACAATTTAATTACAATAATACAAGCAATACAATATATAATCCCTTCATGTCACGTATTAATCATTTTTGTATATTATCAGAATGAAGATGATGACGATGATGATGCATTTTAAAGGTTGCTTCAATTGTTTCCATCTAATAATCCGCAGGTGCAGCTAAACTTACCTTGAGTGAGTTTGAGTTATTAATTAAAAATGTTTGCCACACGTACATCTTTGAGTATTTTAAGTCGTTGGTCACTTCTGATACATTACACTTACACTCAGAATTTTTATTTTGTTTTATTTATAGCTGAAGCTGATGCACGCTGCTGATACTTTGAAAAAATCTCAAGTATTTTTTTCAAATGGTTGCATTTTTTCCTTCGCTTACATACATTTAACCATCTTATCTTTAAGGTAGCTAATTGATTTCGAGTGGAAGATGGAAGCTTTTATTTAGAAAGTAGCCACTTGAAAAATGCCACACAGGATGAAACTAAACACAATTAAATAGCTCCATGCAAAGATCCGAGACAGACGAAAGTTACAGACAATCTTTACTTGCTTTTTGCTCTTTTTTCGAGATGTGTACGTATTTATTTACCACTACCACTAATAATTATTATTGAGTACTATTGCCACTTTATTATTGTTGTTTGCACATAAAAGTTGAAAATGTGCGTGCCATGAATGAATAGTCACATTTGACTTTTAAGGAAGGAAGCCACGAACAAAAGAAGTTCCAATCTATGTATTATGGATACTGTTGAATAAACTGTATCTCACTGTCAAGTGCTGGGCTCATCTCATCTCATCATGACCACATCATCACACACATCGACACATCAATCACCGAGGAGTAAAAGTGCTTCAACTCAACTCAAGTACCACTGAAAGTTAATGGATCTTTGTTTACAACAATCTCTGTGTGGGACCCCGTTTCCTTCTTGAAGAAAGGTGAGTGGCAAAAGTGTCAATAAGCTGATATAGGAAGGTTATAAATGATGGAGCACCGTGTTTAGAGTTGGTAAGTATCAGGTTACCCCCAGGTTTTTAGCTTTTTGTTTCCAGCCATGGAATGGAATGGAAGTGTTGCATTTGCATCAATGTTGTATTAATGCAAGATTTTTCTTTTCCGTTGGTTCAACTGACTTCTGTGGTAAACTGCAATTTTATTCTTAATGCCACTGTTTTGCTTGAATGGTCCAACATTTTTTGTGTGATAAATCAAATAAAAGCTCTACTCTAAAAGGCGAATTCCAATTCCAATGGTAAACAATAATATCAAAAGTTGCCAGTTTTGTACATAATGTGGCTCACGCCACCTACAAAGAAAATGGAAAATTGGACATTTTGCTATTTTATTCTATTTTATTGCCGGATGGGTGGAAATTTGGTAGTTTCTTGACATGGCTTCACTTTAGTTTTTATTTACTTTCATTGTATTCCATATAACAGAAAGACACCGCAAGAAGAAGAAATGAAACGATTTTTCGTTGAAAATTTATGAAATTGCTGGGTGGAGTCATCTCAATAAAAATGGTAATATCTCGGCGTGTCTTTATAAAAAGAGTTTTTTTTTTGCTTTCTTATTTGAATCTGAATGTTTCTAGACTGTTTTCACTTTCTCGAAGAAATTCTCAGTGTCGATATTTTGGCAGTTTCTTGCTTACTATATCAATTAATTGCAGATTCAATCGCTTCTTTGAGTTTGCTTGTTTGGACAAGAGGAATAAAACTAAAAATAAAGCAGGCATTATCATATAAATTGATGCGATTTACACTAATATTGTATCATGGTACGAAAAGAGAAAGACAACTTATTTTTGCAAATTTTTTGTTTGAAGTTGAATGCCACTCCACCACCAATAAGTTTCCGATTGCGCATTTCAAATTGTAATCCATTAGATATGTTAAGTTTACTTCGTCGGAGTTTCTCTTTTGTCAATGCAAATCTGCTCCAAAAATTGTTTTTCTACACTTGTTTAATTATGGTGTTAATGTAATTATGAATTTAACCTTTATTTTGCATATTCATTTTCATGATTTTCATATTTTCTTTATGACTGCGACAATTTTGCTATATTGCATTTTGCAACTTGTAATAAAATATACTTGCCCCTTTTGCATCTAGATATTTATGCCCTCTCTATATAGGTTGTTCGAGTTTATGAGCCGTAACATTGACATTTCGGATTTTTTTGTGACACGCTTCTTTCTCCATCCAATGCGATGAACAGGGCAATGATTACAATGCAATGCTGGCTTGAATAAAATAAATATAAAACAGTTTTCCGAAGAATGTTCATTTATTCACTAAATAAATTGCATTAAAAATTAGAGTTAAGAGTTTGTTAAGAGAAAAGTGGATTTTAAAATAAAATAAATATTACGTTTTAATATTTGTATAATAGTAATCGGTCCACACACCGCAGAGTAATTTTTACAAAATGAATACGACAATTTTACCCATTTTCGACAATGCAACATTTTCAGCGAGTGATTTACAAATAGATGGCGATCTTTTTAATACTACAGTGACAGTAACGGCTACTGCAACTACGACCCTCAATTTCACGCACGAATCAGTAAAGACATTGCCTGCGTCTGTACCAAACTTCCCAAACATCAGCTTTAATGATTTTTTATCCTCCACAACCACATATGAGGTATAACATGCATTAAATATTTTAATAATTACTCAAAATCAAAAACATAACCTCATTGTTAATTTGAACAGGAAACCTCATCACAAATCATCCAGACACAACCAGACCAGGACATTTTAGAAAACTACGAGGTTGTCGATGGTACACCCATTTCCATTCTCATTCTCAATTTGGTGCTGGTCGCATTTCTTCCCAAACATCAGCTTTAATGATTTTTTATCCTCCACAACCACATATGAGGTATAACATGCATTAAATATTTTAATAATTGCTCAAAATCAAATACATAATCTCATTGTTAATTTGAACAGGAAACCTCACAAATCATCCAGACACAACCAGACCAGGACATTTTAGAAAACTACGAGATTGTCGATGGTACACCCATGTCCATTCTCATTCTCAATTTGGTGCTTGTCGCATTTCTCATGGCAGTGATTGGAATCGCAGTGTACCCAGCAGTGAAGAAATACTGCGAGTCGAACTTATTCGATAACAATAACACATACGACGCTGCATTTTGGATTGAAGACACGGAAGAAATTCTAAGAAAGGACCCTAATGAGGGTGACGAGGATGGGGATGAGATGGAAGTGAACACTTCAAGCCTTGCCTTGCTAAATAAAGGTTCAGCGCAGGATATTGAGCATTCTAATAACGGCGACATGGAGCTCTTGCCCTAGAATTATTAATACGTGAACGAAGGATTTGGTAGGATATGACAGTTTTTCATGTACCTGATAAAGTTTGCTTACTATGTGTGAACTTCGTTCAAGGAATATTTTCTGTATTTGGGAATTCTAATTCTAAAAATATTTTCAACCTTAAGAAATGAAGCAATGAATGCAATTGTAAAGTGATGTGAGGACTTTGGTAAAGTGCTGGTAAATACATACAATGTTATAATTTCTAGTGTCTGTGATACGGGTCTTTTTACCAGGTCTACATGTACATAATATGTATAAATCCTATCTGCATGAATATAATACAACTTCTTAAATTTTTTTTTTTTTGGAAAAGCTGAAAAGTGATAAAGTAGCATAATATGAATGTAATGAAGAAATGAAGCCTTTTGTATGAAGCTGCAACGTTTAGTCAGTCAAGGAAAATATAATTTGCATGAGATTTAAAAAGAAATCGTTAATTTACATTTTTTCTTTCTCCTCTCGACTTGTCCTCTGGTTATTGAAAATGGAAAATCACTATTTTGTGAGTTATCATATAAACCCGTAAGGCGCACATCTACTAGCTACAACTTCAATTTAATAAAGTGTTTAATTTAATTTATTTAATTAGAGATAGACTGTAAAAGACCCACAACATTTTCGTTTGAGATGGCGTGCCCCATCATTGGTAAGTTGTAATTTATAATTTGTCTTCCCTCAAATGATTTTTCAATATTTTGAACTTTTTTATGGATTTACTAAAATAGTGTGTATTCAAGACCCGAGATCGGGTACCCTCAGCTAGTTGTAAAATAAAATAACAATCGTGCAACTACGGAACTTTAACAATTTGGACAAACTTTGGTTTTCCAGGAAAAGGACAATTGCTTGCAACGATTCCAGTTACAATCAAGTCAAGCACAAATCCAATTCTTCAAGAATCTGTCGGCCATGGAGTGATGATGATAAGCGTCTACGAGTAAGTGAGGCAAACAATGCATATGATAAATTATGTATCACAAATTATCGCGTTCAGACCTACTTTATAACTAGACTTTCTCTGACTTAAATCTTCTCCACACAAAACTAAAGACACTTCAAACGAGTACTTGAGTAGAGATCATCTACATAATTCAGAATTTTCAAGTTGAAATTTTTATTTCTATTCGCAGTGCAGCAGTTTTTAAGACATTTGGGACGCCCAAACCCATTCTGTTTGCAAAGAACAATCATCAACCAAAACGCGGTGAAACTGTTTTTGTCGTCTCGGACGACATCGAGGAGGTCAAGTTTGAAATCAGTGCACATCAGTTTATTGGGCAACCATTTGATGTGTTACTGTTCGATGGGTTACACATTTTTTGGCGACAAAGCCAGAATATGAGAAATGGAGGGTTAGATTGCCTGAGGCATCATGACTATGACTCGGATTAATTACAATTGCTGCACACACTACAATAAAGCAAACAATACTATCAGCTAACATTTTCTCGTTTCTCTAAACTTTTATTACGTATATTTTTTCATACATTTTAAGATTTAATTAGATTCAAACATACATCAATCATCGTACATACTCATGAATTATATTAGGTAATTGGATTACACATCTCCTGCATTAAGCAGGTGACTATTGTAATAGGATTGCACATCTTTTCTAATCGCGTTCACAAGTGGACTTAACACATCATCCACTGCCGTTAACAGATAACCCGTGTTCGCATCCTTCCTGGCGATAAGTGTAACGACAACCGGCAACTTGTTGAACTGAATCATTTGGTACTTTCCATAAATTGAAATTATCGTGTCATTCCGACCCATTCCCAATTTACTGGCTTGCTCGGTTGCTGTGCTGAATGTGGACAGGAAGTTGAGTCGAAGAACAGAGTCTGGAAA
>VYYJ01002903.1:0-18896 GCA_021029165.1 Cyphoderus albinus | reverse complement strand
AATTAATTTACTTAATGACCTTTAGTATTCATTATGAAATAAAATTTATGTACGTAACTCTAAATAGTCAAGTAAATCAATTTTTCATCCGTGAGAGTCTGTGAATGATTCAGTGATTCACCTAGTTTTTCATTGTACTAGGTTGTAGTTTTATGCTATACATGACTTACAATTAGAATTTCAAACAAAGTAATGTTACAATTGTTTTGACTTTCAATTATAAAATAAAGCACTTGTTGGTCTAGGCTCTAGACAGAGTTGTGAATTGTGCGCTACCTAGTAAAGCTACTAGGAGTAATAGTAGTTTAAAAACATTTTGTTTGATATTTAGTTAATCAGTCAACTTTAATCTCAGTTCTTGTATTGGAAGATTTTATTTATTTTACATATTTAATACAACAAATTAAAATAGTAAATATTCTGATTGTACCTGGTCTACATTTAAAAAAAGTAAAATAAATAAACGATTATTCCTCGTTTCGTGTATCTCGCGTTTACATTTTTATTCTCTAGTTAAATGAATGCATTCGAACTTGAACAATAAATATGATCATGTTACCATTCATGTTGATCAAAAGCGTGGCTACTTTTATATGAAGGAGGTTCAACAGAAAAAAGAAAAACCCCTCAAATCAATTTACTTTACGATGAACAAAAATGCCTCAAACTTCTAAGTTAGAAGCTCTAACCAAAAATACTTCTAAATGCTCCATTTTGGACTTGGTACACTTAGCGGCTTAACACTAGCCAGTTCCTGTTCAAATAACCGTCGCTGCAACTCTGATTTCAAACAGCCGTAATGCTCTTCTAGTTTTCTACGTTGATATTTAATTAAAAACAGATTGCAATGTCTAATTGTAGCTCCAGTGTACAACGTTTTCAATGTGATATTTCTCCCATCCACATGTTTCACAAAAGGTAACGCAGAAGTCACGATGTGGTAGGCTGATCGTCTCATTCGAATGAAAAGTATGTTGGTGCTGTTGTTAATGTATTTAACTGCAAATTGCAAAACCAATGCAGGCTTATTAAGATCGGCCAGAGAATTTACAACAGTCAGTGAATGATAGAACAGAATGGACATAAAAAGAGACAGGTTAGCTTACCGAGTAACCCAGCCTTGACAAGTGCGACCCCTTGAACACCATGTAAATGCCGAATTGCGCTATTTATCGCTTCCATCAAAGACGCTGATTTTATAGCTGGAACATCCGCCGCTGGTGTTTTTCCATCCATGACGGAATATTCTGTCACCAAATACCTGTAAATATGCACAGACAAATGAGGATTATTCATTCCTAGTTAATTTGTTTATAGGGTCACTCTATTCATCTCTGTCACTTTAATACAACGACCAACTTCATACTGAATTTTTCTAAAACATTACCTGTGTCGTAATCTAACCATTTTAAGGCTTTTCTTTGCAAATACTTCGCCTTGACTCTTGACTTGACTCTTCAAGTTCTGTATGTTTGTAAGTCTTCAACAGAATATTATGCACAATATAAACATTTTTAAGCGTTTCAGTTGCCTTCATAAACCATTATAATTCAATTTGACAAGACTCACAAGTCACAACTAGTCAAGTCACCCAGCAAGCATGCAAGCAATTGACAACTGAACTGCACTGTTGTGTTGTTTCCAGCTGGTTGTTCATGCGACAAGTCCAAGTCGAACAATCATCGCTATCGTCAATCGTTGCTCATCGTTCTTGCTTCTTATTGGCGGTGCAGCAACATATAACCTGAAAGGCGGTTCTAAGTTTTTTAGCCGTTGTTCTTGCTTCTTTCTTTCTCATCCATCATCGTTCTCGCTTTTGTCATTTCTCATTTGTTGTTGTTGAATTGAATGGATGGAATATTCATAAATACTTCTCTTTGACCCGAGTCAATTTTAAAACATCCCTAAATAAAGCAGCTATTTACTATTTACGACAACTTAAAGTGGTTTATTATCAAACTCATCCATTGGTTTTGTAGGTCAGCAGTCAACATAATAACTGTCAAATTGTTCATTGTTAACAAACAAAATTAGTATATTAGTAAATCTAAAGTTAATTTTATTGCTTTATATTATTAGAAAAGCGCCTCTAATTGTAAAAGGAGCGGCAGAAGAAAGTCTTCAAGAATGTCTAAAGAAATGGTACAGGTAAGGATTTAGTTTTTTTTCACTTTGAAGATAAACATTTTCCGTTTTAGTGTTAATTCAAAATTATTGTTAAAGGGTAGGAATATTATTTATAATTTGTAATTACATATTATTTTGTAAGACCACATACTAAGGATCATATATGAATAAATATCTCTTTAAATTCATTTTAGCGACGTTCGTCGGTGAAAAATCCACATGTTCAAGAGGAAGTTCGTGGTGTTCACCCAAAGGATATCTTCGGAAACATCCCAGAGTATAAATTAACAAACATCAGTAGATTGAGTGGGAACAGTCAGCGAGGATCGTTTCAAAATAAACGTGGTTCGGGCATCCCCACACCAATAATGATCAATACTACATCCGGCGCAGGTGCACATTCCAAAGGAAGAGTCCCAGTCACAGCTGCAGTTATTCCAAGAGTTTCTGCTCTTGCTGGAAGACCTCCGCCAGGAGCCAGTGCCTCTCGCTCAAGAAGTGCGTCATCGAGCCGAAATGTTCCACCAAAGGGAAGTAGTGGATCCACGTTGACAAGGGGAAACTCTGTAAACAATCTTACATCTTCGACCTTGAACAGTACTAGAAGGAAATCAAAATCACATGAAACACTTCTTCAAACACCTGCGTTCACTCCAGCAGGTACAAGTAGAAGTCGATCTAAGTCTCCATTCAGCACAGCACGTCGAAGAGGGATTTTAAATGAAGGAGGAGATCAAGTTAAAAATATTAAGATATCAAAAGAGAAAAAAGTACTTGCAGAAATGGCAAAGTACATTTATGATTTCTTGGAACGTGAAGACTGTCATTGGAAGCCTGACGCGTGGAATAATTTCGTAAATCCAACAAATATTTCTGGAGCAAAGTTCATAGGCATAGTTAAGTTTGTTGCATCATATTTTGTTGGAGAAACATTTTTCCCTAAAAAAGACAAGGACATTGAAGACTCCATTATGGAAGTAGCAAAATTACTTCGATATCCTGGTCAACTTTCCAAATCACATTTAAAAACAGCAACTGCCCAGCATGCTTGGCCTTCCTGCATAACATTTCTGGCTTGGTTAAGCTGTCGGGCGCAGGCTTTAATCGACCCTCCACCAGAACGAAGAATTCCTGACGAAATCTCCAGTAATGGGATGGAGGAACCCGCTTTTCAAAGTTATCTCGCTCTTTTCCCTTATCATTTTCTTGGAAACTTAACACAAGAAATTTTGGATGAAGAACTAGTTCGTTTCAGAGAGCGAATATGTGAAGTTCATACAATTGAATTAACTAAAACTAAAGAAGAATTAATTCAGGAGAAGATTGAGAGAGAAGCCGAATTAGAACGTCTTAAGAACGAGGTCGATCCAGCGAAGGAAGTAAAGGAGAGGTTCGCAGCCGCAACTGAGGTCAGTTCGGTTCTTCAGAATAAGATTCAGGAGGCTGAAGCGTTGCTGAAGAAATATTCTGACGTCAACCATTTAGTCCTTGAGCAGGACAGAATCGGATTTGAGATAAAGACAAAGAAGATGGAATTGAAACGTTTGAAACAGCAGGTTGAAGGGCAGGTTTTATCTAAAGAGGAAGCGTCTGCTGTTCAAAATGATACCGATAATCTCAAAATTCAATTGGACTCCATTGCCAAGATAAATAAACAGCTTCAAAAGGAGATCGAAACTAGAAACAGCAAACTGACGAGCCTTCAAAAAGATCTCTACGAGTTATGCTCGACGTTCACCATTGTGGAGCGTTACAACGATATCGTTCGTTATTTACAACTGGATGAGTTGGTCATTCCTCCAAATCCATTTGCACCCAATGAGCTCGTGGAATGGATAAAAAGTTCGGCCAAAACTCTTCGCGTTGCAGAAGCGAAGGTGAATGATGTGGCTCGTCAAGTAAATGATAGTACAGATCAAAAGTCATTGCAGCACATGAAGTACTTCGAACAGTCGGAACGGCTTTGTAAAGAAATTGAAGATTATAAATTGAAATGTCAACAAGCTGACAGTTATTTAAAGTTCCTCACCCAAGACCAAGAGATGATATCCAATGCTGAAGAACAGGAATTACAGGAAGCTAACAATGAGCTGCAGAATGAAAAGGCTAAATACGAAGCGAAACAGAAGAGTCATTCTGGTTATGTCAAAGCACATAGAGATTTTGAGGAACGTTTAGAGGGTTACAAAAAAGTCCACCAAGAATGGTATGATAAGGTTTTACAAGAAACAACGCAGTTCATGAAAGAGCAATCGGAAACGCAAGATAAATTGGTGCAAATGACATTGGAGGCAGCCAAGTCCCAGCAAGACTTTTATCTTGAGCATTTCGGAGTTAACATTTTTCAAGGTTCGTTAGATAAAGAAAATGCAAATAAATAAAAACTCGAATAAGTTGTCTTATTGTCTTATGAATACAAAAAACCAAATTGTATGGTGGTAAGTGGTAGCAGCGTATCTATATGTACCTAAGTACAAATAACTTTTTCCAGTGTTAATATTAATTTCATTTGTATGTAAATAGTATTTTTTACGATTTTAAGTCTTATGTCTTTAAAGCAAGTTCAATCAAACAATATAAAGTTCTGAAGTACAAAAATATTTAATGTTTGTTTATTCTCACTCAACAGAACTCATTGAATGTAATCAAATGACTTTTAAGAAATAATAAATTATTCGTTTTCACACTCAAAAACAATGAAAATGTAAACGGTTTAATGGTTAGTCATTAGTTAAGCAAAGCATTCATAAAAGAGAAAAAACGGTTTGGAGAATTCGATATTGGATATGAGACGATGCGAATGAGAGGGAACGGTCAGTGCCAGGGCAAGTTAATACACACATCATAAACATCAACATTATGGTTTGGCAGAGCGGGATCAACTACTACTAACAACAAGCAACTGTGCCAAAGTCACCCACAGACCGAGTAAAAAGTAAAAACTGAGACTTTCTCTATTCTGTCCTGTGTGTCTCTTGTTGTGAAGGGAAAGAAATGTTTTTTGTACAGACTTTTTTCCAGGAAAAATGTATATAAAAAAGCAATGTTATTCATAGTTCTCATACATCATAGGCCGATATCACACCAGACCAGTCAACCAGTCGAGTCAGTTTAAATTTAATTATTTAGAGTATTTAGACTAAATAAAATTAAATGGTTTCAAACATCAGTCCTAGAGCAGTGAATAGAGTCGGAGATTTAGAAGTATTTCTATTTTTTTTAAATGAATAAATGTTAACAAGCAAAGTGAGGACAATTTCAAGGCAGGTCACAAGTAAGGAACCGTCAAAATTAGAGTTAAAATAGCTACTTTAAATGATTAATGAAAGACGAAAGTTACAAACGTCGTTTCATTAAATGAATTTCATTGTTGTTCTATTTTACTTACATGATTCCAGATTAACTTTACAAGTCGGTGGTTGGGATAAACAAGGTTTTGAAAGACAGGAGATGGGAGAAGCGCCTTATTAATTAAGTTTATTAAAGGATCTTATTAAGTTTTACGATTCACAACGAGCCAAATCATCCATCCGCATCCTTTGTTGCCTTATCCAAGGTGAATGGTTAAGCTAATTAATCGTCATTTAACTAAGAGATACAGAAAATAATCCGATGTTAGCACAATGGACCCTCGAAGCGGTAAATCTCAGTTAAAATCCGTTAGCAATGCCATACGACGAGGAGACGTCTGCTCAGCTCTTGATCATGTAGAGGTGAGGTTGTCGTAAATCACATTACACATAACTACGTAAGTAAATATTTAAACTACTGCTAAATCATTTTTGTGTTGTTTTCTGCTTTAGAGATGGACTCCTTCAGATGATGAGGAACCGGTACCAGACTGGGATATTATTATTGGGGCAGCGTTCTGGAATAGATGCGTCGATAAGGAAATTGAGACAACTGAGGAGGAAGTCAAAGCTTTGGAAAAAATATACATTTGCCTCATCCGAACTTTTATTCGCAAATCAAATGACTACCCAAATTACATGGAACGTGTGAAGGTGTTCGCAGCAACCCTTAAATTCTTCATATTTCGTGTAAGTTTATTTGCTTTAATGGTTTTTGAAAGGTTTGCATACTTTGCATAACCTGATCAAATACAAGAAGAATAAAACTAATTGCTGCATTATACTTTTTTGCTGAACAGAAACGAGTTAATTTGGACATCATCAATCAGCTGCTTCTGGAGATCTCCAAAAGTTCTAACTACGTTCGACAGAAAGACTTTGCGAGCATTAAGGCAGTCTGCTTGAATTTTTATGCACTAATTTGGAATTATATGCGAGAAAATCACAAACAGTTTGACCTAATGCAGAACTTGGCGCATGCCAGTCTTTCAGTACGATGGCTGGTAGTGCTAGGTTTGGACCAGTTTCAGAATATTAGTCACAAAATATCTCAAATTAGTTTTCTTCTTGTAAAGAACCAAATGCATTTAAATACGACGATTGCCGAATTCTTCTCGAATATATCTCAACAAATTATGGATATTTTAAAGCAGGTAACTGTTGTGGAAAGGTTTTCCACTAAGATTTTTGAAATTTTGTTCGGGATTCCCGAATTGAACAAACACCTCTTTTATCCAAGAGATTTCATATTTCGTGACAAAAATGTGCCACGTGATTTGCACTGGAGACTTCCACGATCTCGCCCGTGTTGTTATAACATGTCATCCTCGGGCAAATTGAGAATTCTTTGTTGAAAAATATTCCAAAATTCCAAGTTGGAATTTCCAACGTAAAGATTCTTTACTAAAGAAGATATTGTAGGACCGAAAGAAAAACAAAGATCACATGTTAAAAACAAACGCTTTTGGTGGCACATTATTGTCACGAAATATGAAATCTCTTGGATAAAAGAGGAGTTTGTTCATGAGTGTTCGGGAGGGAACGTTTGCTGATCGAATGTTATTTTTCTTTTTGTAACAGATTGCTCTAGATGATTCCAGAAATGGGATAAAAGTGAAAAGGAACAAGACAGTCCTTCCGATGTCTCAGTTCTATGGTATCTTGAGTATTACTTTTGTGCTAGCACGGCAGTTAGTCATCTTCGGGGATTTCGAGAAGGCTTTGAATGTGTTTAGACCAATTACAAGTGTTTCCAAAGTTTATTTCGATAATGAATTGATTCAAGTGTGGAAAAACCTGCTGGAGGCTTATGTCAAAATGTGCATGGTTGTTACATATGGCGTCAACAAGAAACCCACCGACGATGCTCTGAAATCGTGTGAATTGTTCCGAGATTGTCGCAAAACGATTCTAGACCTTAATTTCCAAAAGTCATACCCTGGATACCCATTTTGTTTCATGTATGCATTCACGGAGTCAATTGGATTTGCGATGTCAACTTCCAAAAATGGAGCTAGCAACGGTGGAAATAGTTCCTTGATGAAACAGCTTCGACTTCCAAGCTACGTCAAATTTTTGAAAGAAATTCAGTTTGCCGCAGACGCTTGTGTCGCGCTTGACGATATGAAGCACCTTTTGGAAGGTGTAACGGAGAGCAGGAAAGTGGACGTCGAGTCAACCGCTTTGTTTCATGTTCTTAAAGTCGCATCTGATCGAGTATCTGATAGGGAAGAAGAAATTGACAAAACTTTTCAACAAGTAATGGAGGCTTCTTTTATGACTCTAATGACGTTGGCGAATCGGACCGATTTGGAGAATATAAAGTCTGCTGAGCTGTACAATATTATAAGTGAGTACACTAATATTTTTAGACATATTAACGGTATTTTTAGAATTCCGACATTACAAATATTAGTTCATTTAACACATGCTATATTATTATTATTACATTGATTATGGATTATGCTTTTATATATGTTTTTCATTTTGATTTCCAGCGTTTCATACATGCAATATTGGATATGCTTACCAGAAGCGTAAATGTTACAAAGAAGCTATGAGTTGGTGCAATCGCTCAATTGATGCATATGATGCCTTCAGAAGCAAAGATGTGGACTTGGAACTGAAAGTAAACGCCTTATCCATCGGATTACTTTTGGCTGATTGTCATCGTCAGCTAGAAAGTTATACAGAAGGTCTTCGTTGGCTTTCCAAATGGCTTGTCAAGACCCCGCAGTATGCAACTGTTCAATCGTTAGCGTACGATATCTATGAGCAAATACCTTGGACGGTAAGCTTATAAAGAGATTTTGAATACGTACTTTATTTAATTATTAAGTAATTGCCGATTGTAAGCAGACAACAGAGCAGAGCTAACGAATGTTTGATTTTCAGGACTGGTCCGTTCATTGGCAGTCGATTCAGAGAGAAGTTTGTGTTCAGAATGCAAATCACTGTCGCACGGTTGTCGACTATTTAGAGGAAGATGAGCCTGGTTCCGTTTCAAAGAAATTCGCATCACAAATTCTCAGGCTCGAGCTAAATTCTTATTTTTCCGGCAGACAGACAATAGTTCCTGCTATAGTAAATGTTGGTCAGCAACTTGAAGATAACAATTTTTCTGTTACTGATAAAGTACTAGGCTTGGTTGGTCAAGCTGTTGGGTTATGGTGGGAAGGCTCGGAACAGGCGCTTAGTTATGCATTTCAGTGCACCCAAAAGGCCATTGAATTTGCAAATGAAGGTCAGCCTTTGAAAACTAGATCTGAAGATGATGATGCCTTGAAAGTTTACTTACTAGGGCTCGCCATTGCATGGAAGGCTTTATGTTCCTTGAAAATGAATCAAATAGTAGCCGAAAACGAGCTCGAGTTATTGAAAGAGAAAATAATTAGTGAAAATCCGGAGAAATTGAAAGACAAGTTGGATGGTTTGTATGCGGTTCCAGCTTTAACCAGTCTTACCATCGATGACGAGTCAAGCTGTGCTCTTAAGTTTAGTCAAGCTTCGGAATGTTTCTATCGCTTGAGTCAAACCGAGGTAATCGTAATATAAAACTTGATGACACGACTATGATTTTTGTTTTAGAACATTATTAATGCAACGATTTTTTTACAGAATGTATTAAAAGCTTTGTTAAGCAAGTACTGTCCAGCAGTTGCTCAAATTACATTTCGTCTTATTGCACAAGTGCTAACTGCTCTTGGGGACAAAGTGAACGCCTCTAAAGCTTGGTATTCTACATACGTCATTGCCAAATTGTTTGATAGAAAGGGATTGATTGTGCTGGGTAAGTAATAACAAATGACAAGTTATTTCAAATGATTAATAAAAAACAGAAATGATGTGTGCATTTTATGTTACTTGTAGCTGCTTCCGAGATACTAAAGTTGCTCCCGTTTCATTTTTCAGTTAGTTTCGAATATTTTACGAAATAAAAATAATAATAACAAGCAGAGCAGCTGCTCAATCCACCACTCGCTTCATATTGTTCAAATGATTAATAAAAAACAGAAATGATGTGTGCATTTTATGTTACTTGTAGCTGCTTCCGAGATACTAAAGTTGCTCCCGTTTCCTTCACTGGAATGCGTTCAATATGCAGAAAAAGTGAATAAAAGCGCTCTTGAGGGAAATTTAATTAAACACAACAAAGCAATTTATTATCGCTTGGATTTGGCTAAGGCTGTTGCTTATTATCAGACGAAAAATGTATGCTTAATTCTAAATGAATGATTTTTTATTTTATTTTAAATTTAAACCTTTTATAGATCAACGGGTTTTTATTTGTTACAGTATGAAGAGGGTCTGAAACATCTTGGGAAAGTTTACAAGTTTTTGTCGGAGAAAGACAACTTTGATTCAACGCACCATTTGATGGCAGAAGCTGACTTTGTACTTTCATTATACCGCACCGTAGACTTAAACCAGTGCCTTGACTTGCCTCGCCACCTTCCAGAAATGCTGTGTAAGATGACTCCAGCTGGTCTTGCTGTCAAAGGTTATAAACTTCTTGGCAGTTTATCGCGAGAAATGGATGTGTTGGCTTCAGGTATTTGTTTACCTTTTATGGTTCGTTGATTTGAAGGTGACTATTTAAGAATTTTTCTACTAACTACTTTCAATTTCCTAGGATGGACAGATTTGCTTCACAACTACTACTTGCTAGGATCCATGTCGGAACAAAGTAGCCGAACTGTGAAGCTTCTTAGAGAAACTGGAAAGTTGAGAGATCTCAAGTGTTTCATTACGGACTCAGTATATTTCTTTCAACGACTGGGATTTGTTAGCAAGTCAGTTTTCCATCTTTTCTTCTCATTATTTTAGAATTGAAATAATTTCCTAAATAGAAATGTGATTTTGAATTTAAAAATAGGTCACTGTCGATGTTGATTCCTCTAATTGAGATTGATATACGAGCCCGTAATTTTTATATGGCGCAAATACGGATAGCAGCACTGACAAAGGTTTTTCTGGCTGAAAACTGTCATGGTTCGTCGGAAACTAACGTCCCACCCTTAGCGGAGGCTGAAAAGTTTTTGGAAAATCAATTGAAAATACCTGGATTGTCCATAAATGTATTTACATAAAACTTAACATATGAAAATCTAGACCAATGAATTCTTTCATAATTGGAATGCTTTTTCTTTTATAGAGACTACAAAATGTGTCTAACCTGAAATGGCATTTGGGCGATATCGACACGACATCTTTCCATTACAGAAACCGAAGTACAAAGTACTTGTCCTCCTTGAAAATAGACTGCGAAGCCATCGACATTAAATCTATAGAAATGAAAGCTCCACATTTCCTTCGACATCCGCTTACTTGCTTTTGCTATACGTGTTCCCATCCAGAGATTATTCCTAGCTCGTTAGAGTTTTTATGTGCCCAGGTTTGTGCTAATTATAAAATTAAATGTTGCTTTTTAATAATTAATATAGACGCAAATGGGAATGTAATAGCAATCCATTTTGATTCGTTCAGGCAAAATACGCCGTAGGAGTTCGTTGGAAGATTAGCATGGCAGTTTTAGAATTAGCTCGACTCCATCATCAGCGTGCAATGTTTCGGATCCTATTTAACACTGCAAATATCTTGGAACAATTGCAACCGATTGTGGGGAAGAAAACAGAAGTGAACATAATCCCATCTTTATACTCAACATTTTTCTTCACACCGGGTATGTCAACCTTTTAATTTGAAGACATGTATTTAGATAAATGAAGGTCATGTACAATATAATTGACAATCCAGAATTTTTTTTTATTTGCGTGAATGATTTAAATACAGGGTTTCAAATGCAGTTAGATAACATGGAAATTTGTCCAGTTGGAGATATAACGCAAATTATTCGATTAATGAAATCTGGTATCGCCGCAGCCGAGATTCTAGATAGCCAGAGCTACGATTTGAAGGCTCCTGCACTGGAATTAGGATTATGTGCTTTGCACGAATATTTTGTTCCCAACGGGCGGATTCGTATTAATGGTATGAACCAGACCAACCTATCATTTATATCAATGTAAACCCTAAAAAGTTTTCTGTTACAAATTTTTGCCGGTTGGTTTCTTTGTAGGTGGACATATTATAGAATTGCTGCAGGCACGTGTAGAGCAACAAGAGAAAGAAAATACAGTCGTTGTTGCTTCCCCTGATACGTTCGAAGCGACCGTACCTCCAATAGTGCCACCAGTTCGAAGACGAGGAGCCCCGTTGCCACTATCAAAGCAACAGCAACATGGTCGTAAGGCCACCGTCACCTCACTTCGACCTCGACGGATATTAAATAGCAAAACTCAACAGTATCAGGAAGAATTATCCACTGTGGAACTGATCGACCTTACAAAAGTCGATAACATGGAAGACGAACGCAATCTTCCTACTATCCCCTGCCCTAATTTTGATGACGTTAATAGTAGTGGTGATTTAGGTTAGATGAGGATCTGATACGCAAATCCTCAGTCATTCAGTGTCTCTGCCATTTAAAGTGATTCAACTGGTTTTCTATTTATTTTTCATTCAATTTGATTTGAACCGTACGACGACTTCGAGCTTACAGTTTTTATACTTCAATAGATTTCTTCATCACTGTGTCAAAGTCAATTGTGAAGTTTGATTACGATATTTAGTGTATAATAATAATAATATTTTGATGTGTAGTAATACAAACAAGGTATCAACGAGTTTTCTACATTTTTCTGAAATAATAAGATACTTAGAAACTTGACTAAAATAGTAACGAAATACCTCAATCGAGGTTCTTTATTTATTCTTTACATATTAAACGTAAATATTTACAAGCAAAAATGGAATGTCATCACTCGTCATTCATCACTTGTCAGTTAGTATCATTCCAACAATTGGGTAGGGGAAGGAACTGGTGTTGCCCTTTTCCTAACAAAAGATCCTTCGGAGAGGTCGTTCATATGACCGAAATTGGGCGAAGGACTCCCATCTTTTAACGTCGTACCAGTTGAATCTGAGTCTGATTCGTAGTAGTCTTGCACTTGGTCACTAGTTTCAAACAATTGTTTGATTTCCTCGAACACCGTTTCCATATTAAACTTTGGGCACGGAGTTCTCATCGACTGTCCTTTGAGTTCCTTAAAAAATGGATCGATCGGGAAGTAGGATGTGCGGCCATGTTTAGTAGAGAGTTTGTAGGAGTTCAGAGGATGCGCCGTTTTATCTGACATCGTCCGTTTCGGTTTATTGGCAGGCGGTGGAGGGTACAAGTGAGCAAACGCAGGGTTGAATTTGTGCGTATTGTAGTCTGTTCCATCCGGATTTTTACGCAACCGTTCACTTTTGTAGATACTAAAAATGGTGAAAGGAATTGCCCAAGCAAACATTGCCAAAACGTTGCCCATCTTTGTTTTTAAATCAGTCAATGGCCCTGTCGCAGGAAGGAACAAGACGATGAGATTAAATAAAACAATTCGCTTCCGTTCAGTCAGATTGTTTCATTACTCAACTCACCCTGACTCTTTATTTCCTAAAGCAAAATCTCCGTTTAGATAAGAATTAAACTATTGAAAAAATATTGAATTAATGAACACCAGAGAATTCCATAGAAAAGAGTGAATAGAATAGGTATTTCCCAAAAAGTGATCTCGTAACTCTAGAAGCTACTCAGTACGTTTAGTTTCCAATCTTTTTCCAGATTAACGAACAGTCGTAAGATAAGTTTTATCTAATAAATTCAACAGCCAGAACTAAATTCAACAGGCTCCTCACACCTTGTTTGTTGTCCAATTTTGCCACTTACTAACGTCAAATTTAATGAATGAATATTGCTTGGGCTTATTTTAACGAAACAACACGATTTTATTAAAAACCAACATCTGAACAACTTCTGTAACGGAATTCACAATGACATTCATTTTTGATTTTGCTTACATTAAACCTATACAATCAAACTGATCTTAAAACACTACATAAAGCGTCAATTTGATTTAAATTTTCAAATTTGGAAATGGGGGTATTGCGCTTTCGAACTTTCCAGATTTTCGCTTTGGGTTAAATTAGCCATCACCACGCCTTCTTCGTCTGTCTCTTCAGAGTCACTTGTGTCAGTAAAATCTAGGCGACCTCTTTTTAACACGCGGTTTACTGCCGCCTCCAAATGAGAAACTCGTAGGCATTCATCAGAAACCAAATTGGCCAGTACAGTTGACTCCGTCTATAATTTTTTTACAAAGAAAAAATTAAAGCCATCGTCCATCACATCTTCAATTATTCTTATTTACAATCTTATTTGCACTTTCTGATTTACCTCTAGAGAAACTTCCTCTTCTTCGTTATCAGTGTCAACAAGCGTATTTAATTCTTCCTCCGATTTTCTTAATGGTTTATGCTTGGACATCACTAGCGGACTGTGGACGGCACACCCGTGTTTCTGCAGGATTCGGAAACAAGGAGTCTTGCACAAATCCTGTGGGTCAGGTCCTATGCGTCGGTTACATGGTACCCATTGTACCTGTTTTGAATCCTGCAAAGCGTGCATCAACACACATTAAATACCGTACCATACCATAGTAGAAACTCAATTGAACAAATTCTTTTTGAATTCTTATAAGAAAGTAAGTGACTAACACTTAATATATGTTTGAAACAAAAGTTGGACCAGTAAACCGGTGGATTTTGGCAAGCTCTGACTGCATAACCGTCGTTGTAGGTGCATTTCAGTTTGTAAGTCGAAAATCTAGACGACCCTCTCCTGTCCCTTGATTCACCAGTGTCAGAATCAGCATCTGATTCGGAATCAAAAATATCCGCCGCAGCATCTATTTGATTCTGGCCCGAAGCTTTCGCGATTCTTGCAAGTTCCTATTCAGCAAACAAAGTAAAATGTATTCGAGATTCGTATGAGTACTGATTGATATTCCAGAAACAAAAGTCTTTAAACATTACCTGTGTTTTTTGCAAGGTTTTCAATCTCAACAATCCGCGCTCGCCGTCAGCCTTGTAAGCGGTCTGAAGAATAGCTTTTGCAGCGTCGTAGTGCTTAATTTGGTGGTCAATGTACTCTTTAGGCAAGTCGACATTCTTATTAATGAGGTACGGATTTGTTGTAAACCGCGGTCCAAACTGCTTTAACTTTTCTAAGCCTTCTTTGTAAAACCTCAGTTTGTGCTGCCGCGTTAACCACTCCAGTTCCTTCTCACGTTGATACAAAATTTTCAATTTTCGAAGCTTACTGATATGAATTTGAATGATTTCTTCCGTGGTAAAATATCCCGCATTTCTAGAAAAAAAATCAACCTTTAAACACTACCGCACACCATATGGATAAAATAACTTGCTAGGGAGGAAATAACTTACTTCAAAGCGTCATAATCGGGTTTGTCAGGATTAACATTTCGTTCCCCCTCCGAATCCAGATCTTCGAGAAGACCTCCCGTAAAACTTCCAAGTGACAGTTCCTGTACTATATCTGGGTCCTCCACAATTTGTAAAATATCGGGCGAAGAAGTGTCCCCATTACTGAACGGCTTTGTAAAGCCTGACAAACGTTTAAACAAAATCATATTAGGTGTTTAAGGAAGAAAAAACAACTTTACACCACCTGTATTAATAATGTTTACCTTCTTTGAAAATCGTATTAATTTTTGAAACAATGCTTTTGGCAGCGTCAGATTGTACTTTAGGATTGTGTTGTTCGTATTCGGTCCTAGCTACAATATTCGCATGCTGTTCGCAGAAACTGCAACAAGAAGGAAAATCTCGATACTCAAAAACTGTTTTATAAAAATATCAACAAAAATAACTTTCATCTCGCTTTCACTGTTTCACTCACGTCATAGAAGGATCAAAACTTGAAAACAAATGTCCACACTGACGGCCATCCTTCATATAGCGGCAATGACTGTAACCGGAAGTTGGTCCTTGGTCCAAATGTTTTTCACAGTACTGTGACCCTGATACTCTAGAGTTGGAACAAAGATGACCTTGAAAGAAACAGTTCGTTTCTTCAAATGGCGGATGAATTTTAGCATGACGTCTTCTTGAATACCGCCTCCTTCCTGTGGGTGTAGTTGTAGCGTAGGAAGGCGATGGAGAAAAGTAGACTTCCTTTCTAATGTGATAAAAAGATTGGGAACCAGGACTATTAGGTGCTATTTCAAATCCAATCGGGGGTTCCGATTCAACTCTTCGTCTCCCATACGCGAGTCTTTTAGCAGGTGACACTGCTGAGGTGCTCGGAACAGGATCTGCTGCAGCTGTGGACAGTTTTCCGCCAACATCAACATCAACAGGCTTTGGAGATGGAAATCCAGTTATGTCTGTCTTTCCAGAGCGCTCTTGTGAAAATACATTCTCAGCTTCCTGAAATACAATGTTTTATGATTAGGATCATTCGAATTCGTATTTTAAGACAACACCTTTCCAACAACAAAAAGACAGGTAGAAACAATTCAAGATCACTGGGATTTTTTTTCCGATGGTATTTGTATGTAATTAAATAATGTAAATCCTATTTTGACGTGACAAACCTCCATCATCCAAATTAAGTCGTCCGCTAGTGTAAGAGGAAACGTAGGTGACTCCACTTCACTCTCTTTTTTATGTGGTGAACCGCTGCCGTATCTTTGTTTATTCAATGCCGAACCTAAAGAAGTTTGTTGTAGACTGGTTGATGACGGGCGTCGAGCACGCTGTTGCTTCGACCCTCGATGCAGGCTTCCGGACTTGTTAAAGTTTACCCTGGAAAACTTTAAGCGATTTTGACGGGATTTATTCTTTAGCTTGAATGGTTTATTAGCAGCCCTAATGAATATCGGGTCACTAGATGTCTTCACTAAATCCGAATGATCCATCTTCCGTTTTCTGGGACTTACTATTTCAATAACTCTCTTCTTCTTCACCACTGGCTCCTTCAATAAACTACCCATCATGTTACTGCTTGAAGGAAGATTTCCTTTTGAAATCAGGTTTTGACTCTTCTTCCGTGGTGCTGAACTTCCTTGGGTGCGAGGACGGTTGATAGAATTAATTCTTTTCACACGTGGTTTAACTCTTGCAGTGCCTGTAGGATTTATACGGGTTGAAGATTGTTTCAATGCTTTTGCAGGAATTTTTATATCATTCTCATGTTGTTTACTAAGTGTTGATTTGCTATCCTCTAATGAACCAGAACCAGTGATATTTGGGGTCGCAGCACCCGTCGACGACACTGAATTAGGAACTGACATAATTGGTAATGAAACAGGCGCAGTAGGTAAAAGCGTAACTGGGAGTGGGAGTGGCGCTGGGCGAGATCGCGCCTGATTTGCATCCAAAGACATATCTGTCGGGCTTTCGCTGTGGAATTAATTTTTCAAATATTAAAACTCATTTTCATTTCATTTCAGAGATAAACTATACCTGACTGAGAAAAAACTGATCAAAACACAACATACCTTCTACAAACAAGTTTCTCTTTTCGTGACCGATGCTTGCGGCTGCTGCTTCCCCCATTTTCTTGCTTCACTCTTTCTGCCGAGAAGGGTGACCCCAGTGGTCTAGCTTTTTGTTCATTGTCACCAACTGCAAAGTGGACGGAGGGTCTTCGTGGTTTAACAATAGAGGGTGTGGTAATTTTACTTCCTCCCTTTTCTACCTCCGATTCGTTAACTCTTTTAACAGCGGTTCCAGTCTTGCCTTCCCGAACTGGTGTTGTTGTCTTTATCTTTATGTTACCACTGACAGAAGAAAGTCCACTCCCACCAGGCGCCGCGCTCTTCAGTAACGATTTACTGTGCAAATTTGAACTTTGACTTTTCTCGGCTTCTACTATCTCCTTTTTAACTTGGACATCATTGATCTCCAGAGGATCTGGCCGAATAACTGGTGAGGCTTCCTCCGACGAAGTCGTTACCTTGTTGCTATCCCCAATAATGATGCCACTTCCGGTTCCGCTTTCACTTTCCGTGCCCTCGCTAACTTTAACTTTTGAAGTGTCTCCCACGTCAGGAGAATGTGGATTGGACATGTTGAGTTAATTTTTATTTGATTGCAGGTGATAAATAATAGAATTAATTGGTTTTCGACTTCAAATCCCGCCCGGTGAAACGAGAGGTTTGATAGCTCAATGAGTGAAAAGGAATTAATTTATATTTATTAAAATCACTCAAATCGGGTATTCGGGTAAGAGCGAGCGAAGCGAGCACAATAACAAATGAAATGATAGTGTTTTTTTTTTTTGGATTGCAATTGCATTGCATTGGACATTGGAAGGAAAACAAACACAAAAGCTTGCTCATTTCCTTCATCCTTTAATACCCTTTTCATGATAACGCAATCTCAAATTTCGCGGTGTCTCATTCTGCCCCACTGCACAAATGGATTCACTCTGCTAACAAAACAAAACCATGCATGTCGTTGTCTTCAAAAAAGTGAAAACAACCAAGCTAAAAATGTTATCCATTCGAGTTATAAAACATTTAACTTTTTAATTTTTCCCGTTTTTCCAATAAATATTAGCAATATTGGCAAGGAACGGTCTGAGGGGTCATATTCGATCAAAATTAATTAAAACTTTATTGCGTCGAGCTTTCGTACCACATCTGTGTACATCATATTAACAAACTCCACAGTTCCAACCCAAGTGGTAGCTGTGTAGAATAAAAATTATATGAAATTATTCTGGCAATTAAACAATTAATTAGTATAGGAGGAGCTGCTTATGAATTTTATTGATTAAAAAATTTAACCTGTTAATTTATACTTCCAACGATTATTATATTCAATTTTGATTCAGATTTATGTCTCTTTAATTTCGTAGTAGTTCGTTTCGTATTTAGCATTATTTATTTTATAATTCAATCATCTCAAATAAACAGAACAGTTTTTTATTATTCTATATCTCATAACTTTTAATTAAGTGTAATTTAAGTTCAGTTCGTTCGTAATGTAGAATTTAAATACTTTACAGTTACATTAAATGCACGAATATCTGTATTTGTACAGACATCGTCGTATGTAAGTAATCTGTAATCTTTAGTAATGTACATGATTGGACTCAGGCAGATATTTTAATAACATAATGATATCGGGAATCGCTTTTAGTAGCACAATCTTTGTTATTTGTAATCTTAAATGATTCAGCCAGCGTATTGCACTTAAGAGTGAAAATTAGTACCGAAGCCGAAGCCTTAATTTGGCATAATGCTTTAATAGATGTGTAAAAATCTGATTATTTTTTTGTGAGTATTGTATGACAAAGTTAGCAAAACAGGGTTACATTGAATAAGTAAAAAAGTCTTAAAACAAAATTAGTTGAGAAAATCACTCAAAATGTGTAAATCATTAGTGATCAGAGAAAACTGGTCAGGCTGAAGACTAAGTGGACAAAAAATACAAAGAGGGGGGTCTTTGCTCGTGTCCACTTAGACTTCAGCCTGACTACTGGTTAGTCAGGCTGAAGCCCAAGTG
>VYYJ01002902.1:0-18899 GCA_021029165.1 Cyphoderus albinus | reverse complement strand
AAATGAGTTTGAGTTGTAATCGGAGGAGTTTTGAACGTACCAATTACCACAATTTAATGCGGATCGGCCTTCAATTGTTTGATATTAATCGAATTTCAAGATAATTTTGCCTTACCGAAGCATGACTACCTTGAGTGGGTAGGGCAACTTGAAACCCGAATATCTGGAGAACGGTTGAGAATTTTAAAAAAGTGTAAAGAATGATTTTAGCTTAAAATTGCCTCAAAAATCGATGTGCAAAATATTGCGGGTACCTCGCCAAACACCCTGTATGACGGAGTTAAATGTAGTATCTGTTTGTAGTAGGTTATTTTTTCATGTTCGAGAACGGGCTCCTTGCTGCTAGTTGTACTTTGTTTCAACATGCAATTTTTATACCTCGCGACTGTATTTAAATACATTACAGAAGAGAATTATTAACACAGTTCAAGATCATATGCACATTTTGGATTCTTATGGTATTCATACTTTGTACTGATGCATTAAATGCATTTTCATTTATAGTTAACACCATTTGTACCTATTTAAGAGTTTTTTCTTGCTTATGTTAGAACAAAAATTCCAGTATGACGAGTGAAAATAAATTAACTTGTTCACTCCTCATTTTAAATACCTACTTAACAAGCACTTGGATATAGCTTTACTGGCTGAGTCTCTGCATCTGCACTTTTCTGTCTTCTTTTTTTCTTTAGATTACTCGTTCACAGCGCTCAATAATGGGCAAATGGATGGCTAAATTCTAGCAGTTAGGATCATCCCACTTCATGTTCCCTTTCAGGACACTTAATAATAAAAATATATTACTCTGAAATCCTTCAAGAAAATGTGTCTGGCGAGCCTTTTTAAATGTTTTTTTTTTTTCTTTTTGTCAAAAAAATACAAGTTATGGCTAGCTTGGAGTTACAATGAGATGTATTTTGTGCAGGTTGCGAACTTCTCGAAAAAATAGTTGCCGAACACACACACATTCACTAAATGCATGTTTTTGAATGTGCACATAAAATTACACTTGGAGATTGACGTTCAGTTAAATCTAAAAATCAAGATGCATTTATTATTTGCAGTAGACGAGAAGCTACTTGATGTAGTGTTTGCACAATGCGTTTGTTTGTAGTTTGTTATTAAAGGTGAATACGTGATAAAAAGAAGAAATTTAAAAAAAAATCAAAATAAAAAGAGTTGAAAATCATTAGAATAGTGTAATTAGGCGATAAATACAAAGGAACAAAGATGATTTTCAGCTTTTATTCTTTAACGTTAGTGACACATGTCAAACACTGACAAGAAGAGTCGAGAGTTACATTCTATTCATCTAGGTGAAAATTAGATCGCGAATAACGTTCCGAAAGCTTCTGTCACTTTTGCGTAATTATTCCATTGTCTGTCAAGTGAAGGGTGAAGAGGCAGTACGTTACAAAATTATGTGATGTTTTGGTGCTTCCCTTTCTAGCTATGGTGGTGGCCTTCGTGTTCACACAAGAAAGTAATGGCTTTGCTTACAGTGCTCATGATGACTTTGTTGACCTTTCTGCTTCAATAGCTTTTGCAAAATTGATTATCAGGTCCCGGTGCTCTTTATCCGTTGGAAGTGGACAGCTTTAATTTTGAATGGTGTGTAAAGCCCACCATACTTAAAACAAAATAGGGCAGCCATAAGCAATAAATAACAACTCATAATGTCTTTTCACCCAGCCTTTTTGCTTTAAAGGCACAAGAGAAAGAGCGCACGTGAAAAGTTGAAGATTTATAAAATCTCAGTCTAGTCTAGAAGAACGACCGACTTCCTCACAGAGGAGTTTTAAAGTCATCAGTAGGCATAAAGTTTAGTGCAATATTTTAATGATTTTTAGGTTGCACATTAAAATGGGCAGTTTATATCAATAAAATATTCATGCTGCTTCTTTATCAGTTTCTAGATTCTGCCATGTGGTATGCAATGAAATGATGGTTAGATGTCTTGGAGATGGCCAGAGCGTATCCTTGGTGCAAGAAAACTATGAATAAAACGATGATAGATAACAATGCCTGATTGTTATTATTATAGCCGTTGTTTTCGTTTGAGTTAGTGGATGCTGTTATGAAGTTAGGTCAAGTTAACTAAGATTATTTCAATAAATCGTGACATGAACACTTTTATTTATCAGTATTTTTTGCATTTATGGCTACTCGTTTTTCCCGATATTTTTTATGTACTAGACTGGGACGGAGTGGCTGGCAAAGTGGTCCAAAATGCTAAAAGAATACAATAGAATAATGATGAAAATGAAATGTTAGAATTATTTAAGCACCATTACAATGTGTTTGGTCATTGGCCAAAATTCAAAGCTCATTAGTTTATACTTGTAAACGTGGCGGTTTTACATAGATGAAATATATTTTCTAACTAACATTTATGACGAAGTGTTTCTTTCTGATGAGCCAGTTACAGCTTTATTTATTTATAATATGCATAATTGAAAATAAAAAATTCATTAGCCAGAGTTAGTCCCAAGCAGTTTCGAATAAGATTTATTCTGTCTAATTATAAATTAATACATAATTCACGGAATAATATGATGCTACAGCGATGGCTACAGACCGAGAGAGGGACTAAGACAGAGACCGTTTATAATAATCTAGACCAAAGCCTACTTATTTGGTGCCACCTCTCTACAGACTATAATTAATTTAATAAGGAAATGTCGATACTAACCATGTCGACCACTAGAGTAAAACCGAATGGTTAATTCTGTCAAGTGTAACTATTTCAGAATGTAAATGATTTGAATTTTCCTTTGACATAATTCAAGATGCTAATGATTGAGATCTGGTACACTTTTATGAAAGACACACCGTTATTTTGAATATGAAACAAATTAAGAGTGGGTTTGAATTTTGAATTAATAAAGCAAGAGATAATAGAAATATCCTTACTGTCCGCATTTATTTAATTAAAGATTTCCGTGTCAATGGAAGCACCTTATTGATTCTACTTCCCCATCATTGATGAAATTAATGTAAATTGGTTGAGAGTGAGAATTACAACCATACACACAATTTGTTAGACCCTAGTTCTAGTGGGCGTACATATTGTAAAAATAATTATTCATAGGTATTATCACCTCCACTGTCACGAATAAACGCGTTTCAGCACCGCCCTCAAAATATGAATTACTTTGAGAAACTGTTAAAATTTCTTCCTGGTTCCTGCACGATCAAGCCATTGAAAGCAGCTAATCTCAATTTTTATTTTAGTACGACTGCAGTTTTAAAGTTCATTGAAATTAATAAATTTACATGGTCGTCAACTGGATATAACCCGAATAGCGTGAAATTTTTGTATCGATTTTCCTACTCTTGTTTGTATGTTTTGAAACCTTAATGCAATTTTCACATCTGGGTATTTGCATCGAAATTGTTTTTAAAAAAGGACATGTATATGCATGAACTCACTTTTCCGGTAATCCTGTAACTACATACATGACTTATACAATGAGGCTACGTAAATAAAAGTTACGTTCTTTTGTTATGATGCTCTTGTGATAAATTCTGCACATTTCTTTCAGTGCAAACAACAAGTCAACGCAGTAAACGGGCAAAGTAATAAACTTGAAGCCAATAAAAAATAAATAATTCATTATTGCACAACATACCTTCCACAAATAGTCAAACAGGAACCTCATCGAATTAGTCTAAATGTTTAAGTTTCCAGACCGCCTGACAATCATGAATAATGGTGACATGACTTTAAGCTGAGACGCCGCAATTCTTCTGCATCTTAAAGTAGAATTGATTTTACGATTTCAGTGCCAAATTACTCAAATATTCTCGGCTCCCTGAATTGGCTGGTGTATTGACCGATTTAATTTCTAGTTTTACATTTTATTGTGTCTGTTTGTTAGCTACTTGTACATTGGTAAGCAAAGCAAGCACTCAGACAAATTGGAACTACTAATACTGGAGACGTTGAAAGATTGCTTTCAGAGACACATCAATGCATTACATCCGGGATCATGTTGCATAAGTCTAAAAAATAATGATTAAAAGGCAGAAAGCCACTTTATCCTTGTTGTTGAGAGGTTTAGGTACACCACACTGGTCATTATTGATTGGTAGATGTCTAAGTAAAGGTTGTTCCAGTAATTAATATGTAATAACATTTCATGAACAAGTTGTAAATGACAGTTATACACACAAGAGGAAAAAATTAAAGTTGATCTACAAATGCACACAACCACACATATGTATGTACATAACACACCGATTGTAGTGTAGTATCCAAAATGAAATTGCAAACCACTTTGTGTGTGAATAAAAAACCAAGTTGGGTCTCTGCTCCATAAATAAACTGCACGGTGCGCTGAAAAGGATGATTGTTTCTTTTTAAAATTCATTTAGCTATTTTGATGTAAATTTCGGCTCGCCTCACAAACCAGAGGCTGGTAACAAATTAGTTGTGTACCTAATCATTTGCCATTTTTATATGATGCATTTATGTAACCTTAGATGTGTCCCTAATAAACTATTCCTCCGCGACTTCACCTTAGCTTAGCTATCGGACAGTTCCTCTCTCAACTCGTGCAACCATTTATTTATTTATCTTTTTAATTTAGCCACTTCTTGCAACAGTTTATTATGACAAGGTGGATGCAAGGGTGTACGCAAAACGGCAAACGGGGTAGCAGCAGCGAGCAATCGAGCGAGTTATGTTGTTCATCAGATATGAGAAAGACTGGATTTTCTGCTTGTTCCATTTTTTGTGATGCAATGAAATCCTAATAATAATCCTGTCCATCTGAACACATTTCTTATTAATAATGCTCACTTGAATAAATTGTCTTCAAGTACTTTGTTGTTACCATTAAAGTCTGATTATGCAAATCTCAACGGAGAGCATCATTGTCAGCCACACCGTTCAATCTTTTCTTTTATCATACAAAATGATCCACAAAGAAATTAGAAAACTGCCACTGCTATGTAAATAATATGCATTGCGTAATGCTCCCAGTAATGAAGAAAAATGAAGGGGATGAACACTCTCCTATTAGAGAAAATGATTTTGGAAGGAAGAGAAGCTTAAGAGTAAAATTACACTGATTATCTCACAGGTTTTGATATTTGTACGTTTTTTGCCGTGTTACATAAAAACCGCGTTTCGCGTTTTATCTGATCAATCTGATCATATTGCTTTCTCAAACGCTTACAACTTGTCAGCCATTTTATTTATTCATTTTTTTTGTTACGGATACATATCAGATGTCTTTCAGTGCTCTGTTGTAGTTACGCGAAATTGTGCTCTCCGACGTTTGTTTCACTGTTCATGCGATACTCCGTCTCAATCTAGCAGTAAATTGCTCTTTTTAAAGTAACTTTGATTCCATTCTCTGCACTTTCATACAGTCAGTCTCACCGAACCACTGCTCATGGCTCATGTTTGCACAGCAACATCGTCTTCCATCACATTTTCGCTTCATGATCAAAAATCTTACATGACATTTATAGCACATCCTGAACAATATATTGAACTAACCTTTTTCAACCTGTTGATTGTTCGCTGCCACGGCATTTTTTACGCGTTTAGTTTGTATAAGTAGCAAGACAAAATACAATTTGCATTTCAGTTCTAATCATCATTCCTAAATATTAAATAATATATTATGCATGCACGTCATATTCTGTGGCTTCTTTTCGCTTCAAAAATGCCACACGCAGATAATAGAGCATACAGGTGCAATCCACTCGCTCCTCAGTTGAAATAACAAAATCCATAATTTGTTCTGTGTCAATACTTATTACTGACTTTGAGCACCTTTCTGGATCACCCTGGCCCGTAGCAAAAATTCACTTATCAGATCACACCATTCCATCGACCGACGCATGACCCTCATGGCTTTGAACAATTCGGTGGCACAACATTTTGTGGTAGGATGTGCTGTTTGCCCGATTTATGATTAATCGTTTGTGCTCACGAATCATTGGGAAACGACACGAGACTTTGTGTAACTTTAGGCACTTGAAAAGTTACGGTCGACATAATTTTCATTAGTTCAATTTTTATCCAGTACATATTATAATTAATGGCGATGAAAAAAATATTACAAATTCTCACCACGAAATTCAATAGATTTTATTTTGCCACTTTTAAATTATAGTATACAGAATATGATACACCGAATGACCGACATGAGCAAAGCAGCAATGAAAGTAACGAGCATTGTTTATAAATGATGGCAAGACGGACTCGTCATTTCAGATCAGGTATTTACTGTAACACGGGATGTTTTCATACCGCAAAAAAAATAGTGTCATAAAGAGCATATAAAATGAAATCTGGATGTGCATTATACGTATATGCTATTCCAAACAATTGAGCAAAGGATACTACTTACTGCCAGAACTTGCTAAAGAGAAAGGAAGACATGAAGTGAACGAGAAGATGAAATAATCGGTTTCACCAGCAAATACTCACCTTACCACTTCAAACGCACTGACACAAAGGCGTATTATATTAAAAAATTTAAGTTAGCAGCGTCACCTCATACATATTTTAAAAAGTATTATGATTGTGCATTAACAGATGATGAGTGAGATGAGATGACGACGATGAAGATGAATAATAGGAAAAGGTATCATTTAGCTAAATGGAAGAAAGTAATTTGGAAGATGTCCAGATAAAAACGACACGACGACCAGGGCTATGAAGATGATAATGCACAATTACGGACACAACAAATCACTGACTTTGCCATGAAAAAAATTGAGCACCTAAGAAGACTGAACTACCAAGACCATCAGCCACATCATCTTCATTTAAATATATTGTAGGTCTATTTATTTCTAACAATGTAAGTGCTCTGTACTATTCCAGTTACAAAAGTATACAACCAAGTTTCAATTTTCTTTTTATTTAGTCAAGTAAAACAACTGTTTTATAACAAGTGTGGAAAATTACGTTTCTGACTGAGGATGAAATATTTAAACGGGAAAGGTGACACGTCAACATGAAATAATTTCTTTCTCAATTGGTAATTATTTACATTTGCTAACTAATATCAGATAGTAGATTGTTCGTATTGCTTGACAAATTTCATTGTGTCTTTAAGACAGGTTAACATTTACTTAATCAATCCAACAACATACAGACAGGCTTTCATGTTATGCCGTATTTCCAATTCGTACAAGATTTACTCACTCCGTTCACTTGTCTGATATAGGATGAAGAATAGGAGGCAGGAGTGAGGATTATTGTTTCATCAAGTTGAAATATTATTACTAACGAAAAGATTCTTATATAAAGAGTCTTTGAGGGTGTATATATTTATAGGTAATATTCCTTCAACACTTCTGGTTTTAGGTAGAATGAATGAGATGAGGGCTCTCGTATCAGATGAGTGAGTAACCACAAAAAAGATTAGTTCACTTCTTGCCAACGTCCTCTACAACCTTTGAATTAGGTATTTGCATTTCATTGAATAACCTGATCTGTGATCTTTGTATAGCATAAGAAAATATGACACGCACACACGTCCAAAAAGTTTTGTCTCCCATGACTCGTTTACCGAATTCATTGAACCACGTAACGCTTTTCTGAACACAAAAATACCTGACATTTACCAAATTTTAGGAGATAGCATTGAATGATCTGGTGAGAGCAGAGGAGTATGGACCGCATGACATGCAACAGGGAACATGAGTTTTGATCAATTTGCAATTTACCTCTTGACTAAAGACCTAAGCAAGGTTTCTTATCTTAATCACGATAGCAGTGGTCAATTAGGCAGAAATGGGGACGTGCCATATGTAAATATTTGGAGCGATGTAAGAATATTAAATAAAGAACAGTGAATAAAAATAACGCATGGAAAGGAGTGGAATTTTGTATCAAATCATGTCATCGTAATAGCATCTTGGTGGTCGTCCACACTTCTCTTGCCTGGCATTAATAAGACTGAGTGTGTAATGCGAGAGCCCCAAAATTTATGATTAATGCTCTTGAATGTTGTTCCCGTTCAAATTAGAGTGCTGTCCACGTCATTTAATATATCAGATTATTGTTAATACATCACCTAATTGACTGTTTCGCTTCAACAATAATAAAATGAAATATTGGCTTCTTTATGATGCAGCATCGCGGAGGAGAGACTTACTTTTAGTCTTTTTAACTATCTCAGTAATCTGTCCAAATTAATTATACATTTTAGAAAATGCAGTAATAATGGGCTCACGTTGAGTATGAGTGCATGGTTCGTTGAGATAATAAATTCAAACACTGGCTGCCAACCTGGATTTATGAAAGCGTAAAAATACTCTACTTTATTACAACTTACCATGTAGAAAAAGTGAGCGCAACTAGTATTTTATGAGTTAAGTTCCATTATTATCATCGTTCCATGTAAGTAGATGTTTCTTTCTGTGAATATTCTCTCCTTTCAAGACAAATCCCACTCTTTTTTTACTTCTCTTGTGCTCCTGTAATTTTCATTTTATAACCATAACGACTCCTGTGAGCTTTGTTACACAACAACACGCTCAATTGATGGTCAGGAAAATGCGTATTTTTTTGTAAAAAATGCTACCAAAAACAAAAGGAAGGGGTAAAAACGCGAAGGTGACTTCGGTCGTAATATTACAACATGATGATAAGGCTGGTTTACAACGGATTGCATAATTCCTTTTTCCCTTTCTCTTCAATATTTTTTTATAGATTTTTCAAGAAAATGAGTAGAATGGGATTATTATGGTGATGATGATACTGCTGTGGTGACTCTCCTCATATGCTGATGACGATGATGAGAGTTAGTCATTAATTTATTTATGGATTGGGTTTAACGAGATAGAAATGCGAAACCAGCCAGTGCTAATTTTGACTTTTTTTTCTCCTCCAAAATTTGCCACAATGCTTGTCAATCATCATCAAGCTTTCATAGCCTGCGGAATCATCGTCATCGTTCATAACTACTGCAAAAAATGGTAGCTGGTGTATTATTTAGTGACATCTATTACAGGGACACGAGAGAACACCCAGAAAAAATAAGAACCGTGATTTAAGAAGTGAGCAACGTGTAATTGCAAAAAGAAACTAAATAACACACATGTCTTTTGTGCGTCTCCTTAACTTGTAGAAATGTCTTCGCTTCTTTTCTTGCGCATTATTACATATTAAACACATACATTACACTAACAACACATTTTAAAGGTCATTGTATGTAGGGAAGGGAATAAATAATTTATGCTTACCATGGACAAAACTGAATTCTCGCATTTTACTACGATACATACTTTTTGCTGCTTAAACATCAATGTTCAAAGACATTAAAAGTACACTTTGATCATACATTTAAGCATAGACACGTCATGAAACAACTAATAATTACCTCATCATTCTCGAACCGTTTCTTTCTTGCATTCGTCCATTTCAACAAACGAAAAAGCGAGCGCAGTAGCGGTAATATAAAAACGGCATGTACACATTCTTACAAAGGAAAAAAATCTTTCTCTGTCCATCCAATTTAGCCGATATTTTATTAAAGCACACCTAGCTCGACTAGCTGTTGCTTTTGACGCACACATCTTTGCCATTTACTTGTTGGCTCAAGCTGAAAAGGCTGGAAGTGGACAAGACACAATGTAATATTATTAAGTATTCCTCTCTTAACTCCAACAGCAACAACTTCTAACGTGCCCTATCATTGGAGAAGAGTTGGATGGATGCGAGAAAGACGGCGAAGATGATTGTACATTTGATGATGGTGATCATCAGTTGGACTGTGTGAGCGAGATGAACAGGTTGGATTTTCCCTGTGTACTCTTAAAAATTCTACTCCCTCCCACATTCCCACACCCAGCTTCTCTATTTAACCTTTTAAGAAGAAAGAGAGAAGTCGTATAGAGAATTATGAGGTACATGGTACAGGCTTTACTTTACTTGTGATTAAATTGATACGGAGGAAAACTTGACCGTATTCGCGATTACGCCTGCCTTCACAGATAATGTCTTTGGAAAAGTAGTATTCATGGAAACGTTTCGACACTGGACATTTGAAGGTAATAGAATGTGGCATGCCCCGCCGATGTTCCATCTGCTGTCGTTTGGAAGGAGATAGATAATGGAGAAACTGACAGACATCCTCATACCAACCGATCTAAACCTTCAAAAGAAGCTCGGAAAAACAATGAGGATGGAGGAGCCAAGAAAAAGTTGATGCTTTAATATGCAATCAGCATTATTGTTATTATCATCACTCTTACCTTCTTTTCGACTGAAAATGGACACAGTCATAACAACGTAAGCGTCGTCGTACGGATGAACTCGTGAAAAAGAATAGAAGATGGACAGATTGGTGAAGGCAGGATGATGTTTAAGGAAAAAGAAAAGAGGATGCAAAGGATAATTGAAATTGTTTGCCATCACACTACCGTACACTGTCATTGTAACTGTAAGTAATGTGGGCTGCTGGAGAGATTATGTGCTAAACTCAACTAAACTAAAGCTCTCTTCTAAACTGTTGAAATGCAGTGAAAGAAAGGAATGGAGAGAGGATTCCGTCGACGTCACCACACCACACCGTTTTCTGTTCTGAAGTTTATCTTGAAACATGTCGAGTCGAGCTGCCTGTTTTTGCTCCCTTCTTCTTCCTGTGTTCGGTTTGAGGCGTGAGAGTTTGTCTCTTATTTCTTTGTCTTTGCTTCTGCGATCATCCCATGCAACATCTCATCTCCCCACACACATTACCCATTCAATTTTCCCATGGTTACCATTGTGTACAACCAAGCTGGTTGTGTAATTCATGGAACATGAAGGAAAGCAGAAAACGAAGTAGTCATGAGCAACGATCTCGTCGCCTTTCTTTCGAAGAAATATGATAACGCTATGCTATTCTGACTAACTGAAGCGTACGGATTTCATGACCACGACGAGGCGTAAAATTTGATTCAGGTGTTTTATGCCCTTTAAGAATAAACGATTAGAGCACCTGTGTATAAAATAAAACACTGCGCGTTGTTGTGTAAAGTGCTTTATCCTCTTTTGCATAGCAATAAACCATTCACGTTGCATAATGATTTCTCCAGCTATCACCTACTTGCACGTTGCTATATAAATGTATACAAATTTGAGTCGATACTCGCTCCTGCAGCAATCCTGATTTTTTATTAGTATAGAGTAAAAGAGAAAATGCATGCATCGTAAGTCCTCTGGCGCGCAGAGCTTACATTTCTTTCGATTAAATTCTAGTAATAATCATATTGGCTGCATATTGGAAAGAAAGGGATGTACTGATGCAAATGCAGAGGGTGAGTCCACTTCAAGTACGTCTGTGAACGATGTCTAGAACGACGCCGATGATGTGCGTCCATCCGAAAAAACGTATGGTTTATACTCGACATTCTTATTCTATTGCACGATGCATTATGTACCTTTACCTGCTTGCATCTCATCTTCCGTCTCCACAAGTCTGGAGGAATCTCTTGCCAGTCCCCTTATTCATTCCAATCAAAGAATTTCTTACGCTCGATTCCCATGAAGATGGCTAGAAAAATGATGCATTAAATTCCAAAATCACAACAAGTCTCGAATTCAGCTCAGCTCGATCCAGGCCATAGTAGCATTTCAGCAATGCACATGTGAGAGTAAGTGTCTGCTACCAGACTAATTCGTTAGTAATGTGTTCAGAAATGATGATTATAAAAATGCCCCACACTCTCACTATCCACATCCCGGTCCCATCTCCATGGTTGGTGGTGGTTGGTAAAAGTATGTAGGGTGATGGCGAAGCCGCATTAAATTGACTACGTTTGGACTTTTGGAGAGAAAAATAATGCTTGTATAAGAAAGTGTAAGATGTGTACAAGACAAGGCTCACGTAATATCATGCATCATGTTGCTATTAGCGATGGCAAGAAGAAGAAGAGTCAGGCCAGGCAAGTCAAGGCAGGGCAGCAGGAAAGAGACAAGACACCACATGGCATGATGATGGGAAGCAAAAAAGGATGACGATAAGAAAGAAGTCTGAAGTAGTCTAGCGAGAGCCTTGTTGTTTCATATTATGGTAATGCAGGTTGTGTGCATGCGGATAATACAGAAATAATACATAATAGTGATGACGATAGTAATAATAATGCTCCTCTTGCCACAAAAAAGCTTCGTTTCATGCAAGCAAGTTGCTTCAAGAAGAGTTCGTCTCATCTCCTTCTCCCGTCTTCTGCATCTTTTCGTCTCTTCTCTTTACTTTATGGTTTCATCGTCTTATTTCTGCTGTTGCTCCTTTTGCCTTTTGCTATTACATATTACTTCTAGATTCCACATTGGCATCCACTTACTAAGCAATTTTCTCGAAAAGAGAAGAGTGAGCTGTGGATGTGGCTTGAGAGCTCGAGAGAGTGAAGAAGACCCTCGTCTCGGCAACAACACAGCGCGGCAGTGGCAAGTGAATCTGCCTTCTTCATTCTTGTTTGCTTGAGCACAACAACTTATTACAGCAACTAGTAACATGTTTATCAGTGAAGTTGTGCACAGCCAAGAAAAGAGTGAGTAGTCGAAGGCTGATGATGATCTTGATCATCCTCCTTCTCATCATCAGTTTTTCCAACAATTCTTTCCCCTGCCTGCATGTATGACTGCGCGTGAGAGCGAGTGGGACAGGCAAGACATCATAAACGCAAGTGATTTTCGCTCTGTTCTTGCTAGTGGAGTAGTCGACCAGGGTGTGCGGTTAGTGGTTGCTGAACACTGACTTTTTTATCATTATACTTTGCATCACACTGTCCATTTGTCTACAGTTGGGAATACGCTCTGAGACAGAGAGTTTCTTTCAGTGAGGATTCTCTCGCGTTCTTGCGTTTCTGTTCTTTTTCATATGTAGAACGTGGTGTGCCGAGTGAAACTTGTGGCAATTTCCAGAGTGAAAAAACACGCATTACTCCTACTCCTCTTTCTCTCGTGAGCTGAATCACTTACTTTGTTCTTCATTTTAATACCCATGTGGAATGTGAGATTAACACTAAAATGTCATTGCATACACTTGGATCATGAAGACAATTTTATACTGAAAGTTTTCACAACAATTATTTCTGTGTGATGTGAATAAATGATAAAATCGTAGATACAGAGTCAACTTTGTTTCATACAATTTCCAGTGTTTGACAGCTAATGGACAGTGCGTCACCAATACAAGAGAGACAACCATCAAAAAGGGATAAACTCAGCCAGGATTGAATTATTTTCGTGGCAGTACTTATTAAGTAGTATTTGACATTAAGTTCATGGAGAACGTAGTATGAAATGTATTAGAAACATATACATATATTAAAGAACTAAATTATGTATATTGCGATGAAATAAAATATTATTGTTTATTGTGTTTAAAAGACCATCAAAAGAAACTAACTTCAAAAGAAAATCCAGACTAACAAATCTCACGGAGAACGTTTTGTCTAAAAAGTATTTATGTTTGACATATTTGTGCGTGTGCCGGTCGTGTTGATACTTCGAACTGTGAACCAGTTAAACTCGAGTAAATCAGTATTGTCATGATGTTGTGATGATTGCTACTAACAGCTCATAAAGTTTTATGGAAGCAGGAGACTCTTTTATTAGTGAATGTATTATATTATAATTACTTTTCCTATACCCATCCATTCATGTGTGTAAGGGTTGTGGTTTCAACTCATTTTCATTTTTGTCTGCATTACTGTCATCATCCTGAACATAAATATCATGGACATCATTATCAAATCAACACAGACAAGAGTAGAGCACAGCAGAGCGAAGTAAAGTAAATCACTCAAACTCAGCTTGCTATTTAGAAAGCCGCATTCGAATGAGTAAGTTTAGATTGTGAGCTGAACGTTTTAAAAGGAGAAAAAAAGCTTTTTTTCTGTCACACGGATCAGTTTGCGTTTTGACGCGGTTCATGTAAGACCTATCTCATATTCTCTTCAGGAATCACATGGAACACGTTTCACAGATTTTCGCATGTATACAATGAAGACAGTGACATAACACGCTGAAGTGCTCCATGCTTAAAAGAAACAAAGGAATACAAAAATTTAATCTTCTGATAGCAAGCGACGCTTCAACATTCCCTCTCCTGTCAAGTTGGATATTAATCAAACATTTAGTTCATCGTTTTGACTTCCAAATTTGTGTGCTTCTGACGTTATTTATTTCTTCTCGATTTTAGGATTCTTTCCTCTGCCAATAAAATATTGTGCAAGCTTTCATGTTGCAATAACACAGAATTCAGTCGTAGTTGAAACCCTATAAGGATCAGCCAGAATTGGGTAAAAAGTTTATTTACGGAAGTCCTATTTACTTTTCTCCTTTGTTATGCAACAAGTAAAAAAAGACCCATGACAGTTTATAAGAAAACCACTTGATATAATTTAAGGGAATATTTCAAGGCAAAAAAAGCAGATCGACTCTTTTTAAGCTTTAGACTTCAAAACTTAAAAAACCTGAAATTTTCTTACATGTAAATTACTTTGCATTGTTTTTTCCTTCAGTTAAGTTGACGTCGTTTAGTTATTATTATTTTTTCTCCCGCTGAATGAGGTAAGAGGAAGTTGAAAGTTTCAGTTTATAGACGTGATTCGTGTTTTCCAATAAAAACCGTGAGTTGACACAACGATAGCTTATAAATTTGGATTATCTGAATCTCCAACAACAAATATATACAAAAAAGGTTATCAGTTACAATTACATTCATCCATTTCAAGGAATTTTGCGAAGATAAACAAAAAACATTGCTTGTTTCATTGTTGCGTCTTCAGGTGTATTTACACATTTCGTACCTATATATTAATGCAAGTGTGACTGATAAGTTATAATAATACCAGTTTTATCAGACCATTCGTGGCTAAGTATAAGTGTTCATGTATTCCTTTGGATGGAATCAGTTTAAATATAAACTATAATTACAACTGTGTGCAAACTACAAACTTAATCAACCACAAACGTTTTTTCATTCATTTTTTTTTGTATAAACGATGACTCATGTTTAACCAACGCCAGCATTTCACATCAAACACAGGATAGACTGAATTAACTCTGTTACACCAGCTAAGCTTTGAAATTGAAAAAAGTTGTGCATACTTAAATAACATTCATAAAAGTTAATTACGGGACAACAAAAGGGCAGGGCCAACGGAGGCAACTTAGCGCAGACCTGTGAGTATTTTCTTTTATTTTTTATTTAAAATATTTTCCGTAGACTGATTCTCCACATACTTTTAATGAAGAGTAAGGATGTAATAAAATAGTGTGTTGCGTATAAATTGAAATAAACCTGCACGGTTGGTACTTCGTTTGTACTATCTCTATATCGTATCATATTTATTTTTCAAGAAATTTTTTGAGGAAGTTTAATTGCAAGGCAGCCTTGACTTGACTGGAAAAATAGAAAAATTCTCCAATACCATTAAGAATATTAATACTACGCTAAATACGTAATCCCTGTTCTCCATGCATCCTGCCCAAGCATGTTTGTTCCCTAGCTTGCGGCTCTTCTCTTTTGCAACTTCATTATCTTAACTACCACGCTGGTGCTCTGGCATACAAAAAACTTCTCCATGAAGATGAGTTATGCTTCACCTCTCTTCACTCACTTCACCAAATCTCTAATGGCAAACACACCTATTTTATATGGAGCAAAAAACCCTTCGTGCTGACGGATTATCAGCGCTTTTTCCATGCCGATGACGATGATCATGCTGAACATGACATGAATATGAAGGTGACCATTGTGCTTTTTGTACTAGTTTCAATTAAAATATAAACAAGATATTACTCAAAAAAGTGCAAGTTTAGCCCAAACTTCATTACTACCACAATTTTGATTATTGCATTGTATTGTTATGAAATAACAAAAACACCCAATTCTTGACAGTATTTTTTTAAGAAAGAAAAAATCAATCTCTTCTATGAAAAAAGGTCCAATAAATTGTCAATTTATTATTCGATTAATTTTGAATTAGTTGACAGCAGACTGGTCAGCTCAGCTGGTAACAATCTTCGTCTGAAAAGCGGTAATGATATAAAGCAAATTTTGTTGAACTGTGAGCACGCATGGCTGAAAAAATTTAGGCAACAACAAAAGAGCTGCAAAAAACTCCATGCTCCATATGATTTTGAGGGACGTGTTTTATAACCACATAGTCGTATAAAAGCGAATGGAGAAGATAAAAGATGCATAATGTGTGCTAGTCGCGATCTATACATACCTTTTCTGCATTATACTCTGAAAATTATATTGTATGCGCCCAGCAATAAGAAATTCATTTATAATCGAGTTGCATCTTCCCCCTCTCTGTGAGATGTGCAACACCGTGTCTGATGTTCCAAGGACACCAAGAATTTTTTTAAAGCCGTTATAAATGTTAAGCTATAACTTTTTTCTGAACTCCCATAAAAATTTGCAAAGCAATATCTTCTGTCACGTCAGACAAACAGTCTTTGCAAGAAAAAACTACCAAACTACTCATTCATTTATTTGTATAGGCTCGTTTCATATTAAGATACTGAGCTGTTGCTGGGCTACTGACTCCTATTCCATTCCAATTGCCCTGCCTGCACCTTCCCAGCGTATCCGTCAGTAAGTATAAAAAACAGTGAATCCGTCCATCATCAATCCTATCTTCATCATTATCATCATGACTGCGATCGGCAAAACTGGGTAAATCGCTTTACTCACCCAGAGATCAGATCTCAACTTGCTCACAACTAGTGCACATCTTCAATTCGATGGCTTACTATCAAAAGGTAGTAACATCGAATGGACCATTTTCAAAACGCTCTAACTACACTTCGTCGAAAATTATAATATGCGTCAACTAAGGCTTGTGAAAATTTTCAAAAGGCAGTAGCATCAAGGTCGGGGCTAATTGAGATTATCTATCTACAATAATCTACAGAAAATTACGAGGGTGTTCATAGTGCTTACAATTGCCAAAGTCAACAATAAATAGTAAAATGTTAACTTATGGAATTTTTCAGTACAAACATATTTACTTAATTAACATTTTCGAATCAAAATAAAGCCATAAAAGATATTAAGAAGCATTCGATATTAACATTTTTTACTGAAAATAAAATAATAGTTCATTAGTGTTATGCAGTCCTAATAGCATAACTTGACATAACTTACTGTCTCGTGTAATTTTGGCGAGTTACGTTCTAATGTATTTTGAATCAAAGTGATTTTACATCTTTCTAAAAATGGTCCGTTGATGTACTGCTTTTTGATACTAAGCTATCGAACTGATTTTCGTGTGCAATCCAGCAGACACCCCGACTTCTTTCAACACATCGCCACCATCATTACTCATTTGCTTGCACACGAAGTCTTTCCTAATGATTATCATGGTAGTCTCTTCTGTGTGACTAGCGTTGAAAATAAATCATTTCGTTCGGCAATTGAGCCCACCAAACAATTTTTTCCTCAATAGTCGTCTTGTTACAATTTTATTGCGAATTTTATTATGTACATTTAATGGGCTGGTGATGAAGCTGAGAAGTAGTATTCGATGTTCGATTTAATGTCTCGAAAAACTTATAAAAACAAGCATGCACAATTCAAAGATCTAACAATTCCAACATCAATAAAATTGCCTTTTACAAATAAACCCAGCCTGAGAAGGACATCCTCAATCGCTTGAATGTTGAAATTAAAGGCTAGACACAAAAAATTTAATTTGTACTTAGACAGTTCTGCGTCTAATTGGACCTTGGACAATCAGAAAATTTTCTGTTCCAGAATTTACTTTTATTGTATTTCTGGAATAATGAATAAATATCATCAAATGACTTTTATATTTTATAGGTTCTAGGCGTTTATATTTTTGCAAATTCCCTTTAACACCCCGTGACCGTGTCACGAATTCGGATGATTTGTGTTACACTCACTTTGAGGCAAACATAAAAATTTCTGCATTTGAATGTAAATTCAATAGAAGCAAACTGCTAAAATATACATAAAATATTACGTAAAAGGAAAACGCGACGATATCAATATACCGATGTAGTCGATTTCATCTCATCATGAGAGAGACATGACATGTCTCAACAAAACATGAATTTAGAACAAACTTCTTCTTACTTACGCTTCTTGCTGTTTTAATGGCTACAAGAAAATCTTTTAATTGACTCCAGTAAGTGACAAAAAGATGTCATTAACCTTGAACTCAATTTTTGTGTTCATTCATTCATCTCCAATACATTCCAATTGCAACCGGCCAACTTTATGGCAAAAAAAAACTCAACGCCTCTAGGCCACTTAAAATTACATTGAAAAATATGTTTGTTCTATTTCGCCAAATCTCTGGTTGGAAACTGTTTGCAATATTAAGCCTTTCCATTACTAGCGCCATAAATAAATACTGCATTTAAATCACGTTTCAAACTTTATGTCGTTTCCAATCAACCATTACAAGCACCAGATTTTGGGGAACCCTAAAAGCATACAAGTTTTGATTTCATTGTAACTGGCACCATCAAAGAATGTCGCTTTTATTTTATGTTTTACCACATAACATTATCACAAAACCGCACAAGCACCAACAATGGCTTCTAGAAACAGTTTTAAATCTATCGGGTTAGCCATAGGTAGGCAATATATCAAGAAGATAAAAGGTAATCACTTGGAAGATTTACAACAAACTAATTAGTTCTCTTGACTTAATATTTTTTGTTTTTGCCATTAGTATTGGATATAGTATTATTATTGATGGAGTTCTTGCTCCTGTTGCACTCAACAAAGTAATCGCGACTGAGTACTAACGCATAACGTATAACTGTGTAGTAGTAGCGGTGATTTCCCTTTGAGGGACCGTCCTGTTGCTCGACCACCCCATATTTCCGAAACGGTCTGTTCAAAGACCGATTAAAAAAGATTAAAAAGATTAAAAATGAGAGTTTTTACCAATCT